>WNGS01130136.1:0-12021 GCA_020271785.1 Procambarus virginalis
TGGAGAACCAACATACAGGCATAGATCTAGGGAAGATAGTAGCTACATCATTTACCTCGATTTTAACAGTCTTTACGGGGCGTGTATGACTGAACTGCTCCCTCGTGGCGGGATTCGGAAACTGACACACAATGAGCGTGACGTGCTGCTAGAGCGAGGCTTGGAGAATATCCCATGTGACGGGTCCAAGGGATATTGGGTGTTGTGTGATACACTGCAGGTCCGACCGGAGGTAGCTAGGTATACAGATGAACTGCCCCTAGTTCTTTCACATACTTGCATTACTGAGGATCACATTTCACCTTACAGTAAGAATATTCTTACAGAAGAAAGTCGCAGTCTGCCCAAAAACAACACTAAATTAGTTGCTTCGCACCTTCCTCAGAAAGATTACCTCGTTAGTTTGGACTTGTTACAGTTACTCATGCGCATTGGATTAGAAGTAGCTAAAGTTCATGACATCTACGAATTCGAGCAGGAGACCTACCTTAAAGACTTCATTGAAACCAATGTTCGTGAACGGGCCAGTACCAAATGCGCGATAAAAAAAAGGCTTTCAAACTCGTATCAAACTCTATATATGGAAAGAGTCTCACAGATGTATCTAAATATGGGAACAAACACTATTTGGTCACAGATCGTAGACATTTCCTGAAACATGCTCGAAACCCATTCTTCAAGCGGAGTCTTTTATTAAGTAAGGATCGTGTGATATGTACTATCAAGCAGAAGTCTCTCCTAGTCAACACTCCTACGTATCTGGGTTATCATATACTTCAAATTGCTAAGAGGCGTCTCTATGAGTTCTGGTATGATGTTGTCAAACCTGCGTACGGGGATAAAGCGAGTCTGTTATATACAGACACAGACTCTTTCATCATTAAACTTGACTGTCAGGATGTGTTTGAAGAGTTGAATAAGTCTCCTCTCTTCGACTGTATGGATTTTAGTAATTTTAATGACACACATCCATCCTACTCTAAAGCGCGAGAAGGTGAACTAGGATTGCTCAAGTCTGAAATAGGCTCTAAGATTATTAACCAGTTAATTGCTCTCAGACCTAAAACATATTCGTTCACCACACATGATGGGGAGCACACTTGTAAGTGTAAGGGCGTGCCATACCACCTACAAGAGAAACTTTCACACGACTCTTTTCAGCACACTCTTGAAACAAACACTTCAATCAGGTTTGTGTCGAGATCTATACGTAACGTGCAAGGAAAGATTTGTACATGTCGCAGTACCTGCAGAGGATTGTCAGCATTTGACGATAAACGCTACATTTTAAGCCCCACACAGTCCCTAGCGTATGGTCATCCAGATATTCCCAATAACAATGTTGATGAGATGGATGTAGAAGGGGGAGAGGAGGAGATGGAAGAAGTGTTTGTGGAGGAGGAAGCGGAAGTAGAGCAACCACAGAGACTCTACCCAATATTCCGCCCCTGGAGCAAACGCGATGCTACAGCTCAGAAACTATTCAACCCTCACTAGATTTTATGTTGTACAATTGTTAGTTAGTATTAAGATAGATGCCCCATATGACTAGAACTATTTATACTAAATGAATCGGATGTTTATTATTATTGTTTGTGAACTGTAAGAACTATGATTAGTTTTAAAAATAGGATGTTTAATATTATTGTTTGTGATTAGTTTTTAAAAATGATGCTGCTGTACATAAAATATGTAAATAAACACCTGTAAATGACTATGTTTGTATAAATACCACCTCATTTCCTTAGTTTTTAGCAGTCTTAACGAAGCATTAATCATGGACAGTTCCTATGATATAATCCATGAGGAACATCTAGATATTTTCCGAGAACCATCTCGTGTTATTATTGCTGGTTATTCAAACAGTGGAAAATCCTACTTGTGCAGTAAACTTGTAAGGAAGTATCAGCACAAGTTCTCCTCAATAATTATATGCGGAGGAGGTTACTCTGAATTACGGTCAGATCCACAAATTAAAAGGAAGTTGATCGAGCATTCAACTATTATTGATCCTGTGGAAGAGCGAGTGGATAATGACTCGCATATCTTAGTAATCTATGATGACCTTTTTACAGAGTCTGCGAATTCAAAAATTGTATCTGACATGTTTACTAGGGGTCGACATTTCATGGTTTCCGTCATATTGATTACTCAAAATATATTTTTTCCTGGTAAATATTCGAGGAATATTAGTTTAAATGCTTCTCATTTCATACTGGTTAAATCAAGAGACCTGTCACAAATTGAAACTCTCGGACGACAAATATTTGGGAAACAGGATTCAAAGAAATTTGTAGAGTTATATAAGAAAGTTATTAGCCAACCCTACGGCTATTTGCTAGTAGATCTGGGTTCGAACACTCCCTCTACCATAACGTTACGCGGTAATATTGTTCACGAACCGCCCTATGAGATAGTTTACCAATGGTGAGCAAGAAAGATGTATTGGAACGAGTATATAATGACCCCTCATCTAGCGGTGGGCTTGGAGGCATACAGAGGCTGTATAAGGCCGCCAAATTAATTAACTCTAGTATAACTCTAGCCGATGTAAAGGACTATCTGAAAAGCTCTGACTCCTATACGTTGCATTATTTACAACCCCATAAATTCCCTCGGCGTCGGGTGTTAAGCCCTAAACCGCGACTATTTCAAGCTATAGACTTGGCCGAGATGAGTTTATTGGACAAACATAATGACGGAGTGAAATATTTACTCGTATGCGTAGATATTTTCTCCAGGTACGCTCAAGTAGTACCCTTACGCGCCAAGGACGGGAAAAGTACCAGTAAAGCTCTGGCTTTAATTTTAGATTCTCCTCATTCTCAGGGAGTGCGCAAAATTAATTCTGATCGAGGTGGCGAATTTTATAACGCCACTATGAAAAGAATGCTGGCAGCAAAGAAAGTACAGTTATATAGTGTATTTTCTCAGGAGACTAAAGCTTCAATCGCTGAGCGGTTCATACGTACTTTGAAAGGTAAACTTTACAAGTTTATGACGGCGCACAACACTTTAAAATACATGCAGGCTCTACCAGATATTGTGAAAACATATAATTTAACCCCACACAGAGGATTGAAGGGAAGACACCCACGGAGGTGCACGCTCTATCCTCGCCTAGTGAACACGCCAAACAATTTGATTTAATGTATAAAAGCCCGAGCAAATCAAAGAGAACTGTCATTCCTCGATTAAGTGTTGGTGATACAGTACGCATCACTCTATCTGATCGCATTTCCAAGTTTAAGAAAGGGTTTAAGCAGCAGAACACCCGAGAGATATTTACAGTTACACGTATTGATCGGAGACAACACATCCCTTTATACTTTCTAAAAGATTTGAATGGGGAAGAAATTGATGGTGGCTTCTATAAACAAGAATTAACACCCACACATTTGCCTCATACCTTCAATATTGAAAAGGTAGTGGGCCAACGCAGAGTCTCTGGCAAGCTTCAGTATAAAGTTAGGTACGCAGGTTATGATCGGTCATTCGATCAATGGATTGATGCTGCTGAGATATTACATTTATAATGAAGAAGCCCTTAGTTTATAAATACAAGGAATTGATCCAACTATTATCAAAACTTCAGTATTCCTCGAGAAAACAGTTGATTGAAAAATTGAAGAAACCACATATAAATTGTTTATCAGAAATTTTTAATAACTTTTTAAAAAAAAAATTGCCTGTGCCTGACAAGGTCGTTAAAAAGTTGAAAAAATATAAATTGCTTATTCGCTCACTAGCCTGTAAAAAACCTTCTGTGACAACTAAGAAACAGATATTAACCAGCAAACGAGGAGGCAGTATTTTATCCATTATTTTACCGATTGCAGCTAGTTTAATTACACGGATGTTCAGTAAGTAAAGTAAAGTAAGTAAAATGAAAGCCTTTTATCTCGTACCGCGTAAAATAGTGGACAACCGGAAAGCTGCACACAGCCCAGCTTACCCCACTGTGAAAGCTGCACACAGCCCAGCTTACCCCACTGTGAAAGCTGCTGCACAACATCTTACTGTCAAACCTCCTCCTCCTCAGTTACATACCAACCCTTCCATAAAACATTTAATAGATTTGAAGTTGAAAGTGCGAGATCATGAATATGCAAGATCCTTGCTAAACCATTATGATGCTAGTGGAATCGTTCGTTGGGATCTGAATGGAAATGTATTGGCTCCAGTATCTGGCATACATATAATTAACGACATTATACATAAAATGGCTGTGCTTAAATCTGTTTTTTTACCTGATAAACTGCCTATTGCTCAACTGTTTTTCAATCTAACTTCTACACCGCGAGATTTATTCCGTAATACTACGGCAAGCAGTCAAGTGTACGAGGCTCCATCTGTTAAGAGAAAGGCAACTGCAAAGATTGATCCTCACAGTAAAAGGAATGCTTCCTGGATCGTATATTAACAGGTGAGTGTATATATAAATGTGTATGTAATGTGTAGCTAGCTTTACTCGGCAAAAAGCTGTCTAAGGAGACAGAGTGATGGACACTCACGTGATATACGCAACCAGCGTATCAGATACGCATTTATTCCCAAATAACATCCCCGCATCGTTCCAAAATCGATTGTTTAACCAGCTAGAATTAGATCCCAGGAGGAGTTATGAAATGTGTCTACAAAAATTACTCCTCCCCACTTCCCATTACGTTATTAAGCGTGATAATCCTGAGGCCTATATACGTGTAGGCGTTACATATGAGAAAGTGGGCGAGGGGAGATACATGCATTCAAAGCATTTATTATCATCTGATGTTTTAGCTGGAACTATAAAAGAAATTAATACCACGATTAATACAGAAATAGAGGCCATATTTTCAAGTAATGCTAAACTGAGTTTTTTAGGAAAGTCATTAAAACAATTTTCAGCTAAATACGGAACGCACTTTATTAAATATGATTCTTCCTCCAATCGAAACAAGTTCACTACTGTGATTAGTGAGGAGAATATTAGCTCTGCAACAGGGCATAAAAACATCAGTAGAGTCACATTGTCATTTGGGACCGCTTTGGGGAAAGTGTTGGGCTTAGTTCCAGAAATTGAATATGACATATTCGCAAAACGTCAGTATGCCTCGAGTGTAGTTAACACATGTCTATTCCCACCAATGCCTAGAGGAGGAGTTGATATTCTGTGTGTTTATTGCGATAAAATCTCTTCTACTAGATATGGGAACCAGTCTGTAAATATTTTGGATGTAATCTCCCTAAATGGAAGTGATAACAGTAACAATAAAAAACTATATGTGCGTCTTAACACCAACATGATAGACAGCGTCAGCATCACTATTAGGGATCAAGATGGTAACCCAATACATTTTGATGAACGTGGGTGTACCATAGCAGTCTTGCATGTACGTCCTGTAGCAGGAGGTATATAACAACAATGCTTTCCCCTCACTCCTCATTCGTCTGAAACAAGCGGAGAAATGCGTGTCCACTTTATTCCTCCCTCTGTTGAGGAATTATACATTCTGTTAACCCCTCCTAGAGGTGGGGGGACTGATGATATACGGATTTTCAACAGCAGTAGGCGATATACGCGTGGAGGAGGAATATTTTCCTTTTTAAGCGGGATAGCGCGTCGAGCGGCGCCCTTTATCATGAGAACACTGGCCCCGGCTGCGCTTAGCTTGGGGCAGAACGTACTAGACGACATTAATAATGACAAACAAACTTTCAAACAATCTCTTAAGAAACGCGGAGTTGAAACATTGAAAGGAGTGGGGAAGCAAATGATAGGCGGAAGAGTGCAGAAAAAGAATAAACAAACAAAAAATTAGTAAACATCAAACGTTTTACTAAAGCGAAATATAATGATGTGCTGTCATAACTTCTTCTCACTCGCCTGGTGTTGTCTAAAGCGCGAACATGGCCGGATATAACGCTCTTGGCCTCCAGGTGCCATTAGAACACTATACCGCGGCTGTTAGTGAAGCCTTTCCTAAAGTATTTTCCCCTCGATTGGTAGAATCAACAATTGCCAGCAGACAAACGGTGGATGTATTACCTGTGAATTCTGGGGTCAATAATAAGTTTACAGACACCTATCTGGAATTCATCATCAAGGGAGTGAATGGTCAACTGGTGGATTTATCATCTATAGCTTTGGAGTTGTCTATTGATCTAACCGAAGAAGATGGAACAACACCTTTAGGAGATGCTAAAAACATCTCGTTAGTGAATGGATTATCGCAAACTCTATTCAAATCCGCTATTGTGTATTTAAACGAAACAGTAGTTGAAACCAGCTCATTATTCTCATTCTGGTCATACATAAAGTTATTATCTACGATTTCTGGGTGTAAGGCTAACCGCTATGATAAACTGTCACAGTTTTTTAACCGTGTCGATCCTGGTAAAATTGAAGCTGGTTATTTCACTAACGCCTCGGCTGGGGAGAAGCAACGGATGACTGATATGAAAACGAGTGGCGTGAATACTTGTTTTAAACTAATGTTGGATGTCACATCAGTTAGTGAATATGTTTTAGATAATGTGGACATCAGGGTGCGGCTCGAACTTCTGATAAATGGCTTATACTCAGCGATAATGAACACGCTAATTTTAAATACAATATCAAGTCTACACGACTATGGGTGGATCGGGTATTGCCATACCCTGAAGGATTAGTAGCCGTTAATAAAGCCATGGTGCAGAACAACTCTCCTATTACATATACTTTTAATAAAACTTTATACAAAACGTATATATTGGGCACAGGTCAGCGCTCGATAACGATGGACCAACCGTGGGGGACTGTTATACCTGAACATTTATATATGATCATCCTTGATATGGAGGCCGTGTCTGGTGCATATAATCGCAACCCGCTTTATTTGGAAAACTGTGAGCTTAGTAAAGTATTGATATCACAGAATAGCACTAATATTGTCAATATTGGGTGTGACTTCCCTCATAACTGCGCCAAGTTGTATTACACAGCATTACAAGCCTTAGGCTTCGATAAAGACAATATATTGTCTTATGATACATATGTGAATGGTGGAACCATACTGGCCTTTAATTTACAACCTGAGGATATAGATGACACCATCCCGATTGAAAAAAGTGGTAATCTGCGGATTGCTTTGGAATTTAAACGCGGTGTGGATAGAAATAAAGTCATTCTAGTTTACGGGTCTACAACAGGTGTGATCAGCATTAACGCAGATCGTCGCGTTATTTGTGATACGCGAGGATAAATATTAATATGAATTGTTTGGAAATAAATGAGGCTATCAGAAGCAATTTAGGTGATAAGGTAAACTACCTCGGATGTTTCCTAGCTGATGACGTAAGGAAAATAGTGACAAAAATACATAAAAAAAGACCTGTGGTGTTCATAATCAACACTCTGGAGTCTGGTTCACGTAATAAAATGGGACATTGGATAACATTCTATGTAAATAAGGAAGAAGGTAGAAGCGAGATAGTTATACTAGACAGTTACGCTAATCCTGCAATTGGATCTTATTCAAGATATTTCGAAGAGTTTATGTCCTACTTCCAAGACTATGTCCTATATATTATGAAGAAAAGGATTCAATCCCTGAATAGTTATTTCTGTGGGAATTACGCCGTTTATTTTGCCTATCATTTTTCCAGACTAGGCTTGGAGGACGCCCTGCTTCACTTTGATGAAGCATTTAAATATGGACAATTTCGCAAGAATGATGAAAAAGTGTTGAAATTCAATTATGCTCAGATGAAAATGCCTGTGTGTAAGCAAACTTTCTGCTTAAACGGCAATGATGCTGCGTGTGAAACGTTGTGTGACGAAGTTGGCTAGGATGATAGTGCGGTGAGTAATACTTTATGTTAGGATTGAATGATGAACATAATAATGTCTGTGTTTATTTTTACAACATTGACAACAAAAAACTTATAACCTTTTTCCCTTTCTACAGATTGACAGGTAGACTAGCGTGCTGGGAAGGATCAATGGAGTGGATGAAGGACTCCCAATCTATCTGTCTACAGATTGGATGATTGGCTAGGATGACCAGCTTATTATTATTATTATTATCGTTGTAAATCGCTTAAGTGTTTAATAAAAGAAATAAATTTATATAATGTGTTTACTTTCCCCGTTTTATTGCATATAATCTCTGCTGAGGGGAGATATGACGCCACCTATGCTAGAAAAGAGAAACGTTTCCGGTCAAATGAGAAGTGATTGATTGATGGTTGACAGGTGATGGCCTGTTGGGGGAGAGCATCTCTCAGTCCGCTCTAAGACATCGAAAAGTACTTAAGGTTAATGGTTCACTTCCTGCTGCCACTCCCTTCTCCTCCTACCCTCCGGTCTGTCTGTCTGTCTGTCTGTCTGTGTCTGTCTGTCTGTCTGCTCTTTCTTTCTCTCCTACCCTCCTGGCACTTCATGGATAATGGATGTCCCCTCCTTCTCTCGTCTTAACTCCCTGCCCCCTCTCAGGTATTGGGGGGTCCCCCTCCCTCCACATGTCCGCATACCAAGCACATAGCTTCCATCCCCTACCCAACGGAAGCTGACAAACCACAAAATGGCTCTAAACACTCACGCCATAGGGGAAGTCCCCTCACTCTCCCTCAGACTCCCTATCCCTCCCTCCCTCACCCCTGTCCCTCCCCTACCCAACAACATATGTTGGGTCATCTAGAGCACTCATACTCTAGACGCATAGCAATACATAGTCTTTAATCATAAACTATTATCTACACACAGGATTAAGTCTATGGAAAACAAACATACATATTCATTTACTCTTAACAACATATCCACATACCTCTACTTTAGCTCATACCACATAGCCCTACATACTCCCCAAACAACATGACCACAATCTTCCCTGACCACATACCCAAACACCAGATGCTCACACGCGTCCGACACGCCACAACTTCCGGAAATCTCCGCGCGTGCTCTAGTCGCTAGGGGTTCACCTGGCAGATGTCGCGGTCTCTAGTTCTGCCAGGGGTCCCCCTGGCCAGATGGCGCGCGGTCTCTAGTCGCATTACCTACTCCATACGAACCTCTGCCTCCGCCGGGCCCTGATAAGTATTTCCTAAGTACTTTACTCATACACCACACTCATAGTCCCAGTTCATGTCCCCGCGCTATATGCCACCTGGTAGGGTCATGCATGTCTTACATGCACAGTGATTGCTATGGTAGCGTACGAGCCGCATACTCCAGATTGGTCTGACGTATGGGTATATAATGTTCTGAAGATTCCTTACACAATTTTCTAAAGGCCGTTCCTATGTTAGCCAACCTGGCATATGCTGCTGATGTTATCCTCTTGATATGAGCTTCAGGGGACAGGTCTGCATGATACCAACCCCCAGGTCTTTCTCTCTCTCTGACTCTTGAAGTATTTCATCTCCCAAATGATACCTTGTATCTGGTCTCCTGCTTCCTACCCTATCTTCATTACATTACATTTGCTTGGGTTAAACTCTAACAGCCATTTGTTCGACCATTCCTGCAGCTTGTCCAGGTCTTCTTGAAGTCTCAAGCTGTCCTCCTCTGTCTTAATCCTTCTCATAATTTTGGCGTCGTCAGCAAACATTGAGAGGAATGAGTCTATACCCTCTGGGAGATCATTTACGTATATCAGAAACAGGATAGGTCCAAGTACAGAGCCCTGTGGGACTCCACTGGTGACTTCACGCCAGTCTGAGGTCTCACCCCTCACTGTAACTCTCTGCTTCCTATTGCTTAGGTACTCCCTTATCCACTGGAGCGCCCTACCTGTTACTCCTGCCTGTTTCTCCAGCTTATGCATCAACCTTTTATGGGGTACTGTGTCAAAGGCTTTCCGACAGTCCAAAAAAATGCAGTCCGCCCACCCTTCTCTTTCTTGCTTAATTCTTGTCACCTGATCGTAGAATTCTATCAAGCCTGTAAGGCAAGATTTACCCTCCCTGAACCCATGTTGATGGTTTGTCACGAAGTCTCTTCTCTCCAGATGTGTTACTAGGTTTTTTCTCACATCTTCTCCATCACCTTGCATGGTATACAAGTTAAGGACACTGGCCTGTAGTTCAGTGCCTCTTGTCTGTCACCCTTTTTGTATATTGGTACTACATTAGCAGTCTTCCATATTTCTGGTAGGTCCCCCGTTTCCAGTGACTTACTATACACTATGGAGAGTGGTAAGCAAAGTGCTCCTGCACACTCTTTCAATACCCATGGCGAGATTCCATCCGGCCCAACAGCTTTTCTCACATCCAGCTCCAATAGGTGCTTTTTGACCTCATCTCTTGTAATTTCGAACCTATCCAAGGTCACCTGGTTTGCTGCCACCTCTCCCAGCGCCGTGATATCTCCCTGTTCTATTGTAAGACCTCCTGGAACCTTTTGTTGAGTTCTTCACACACCTCTTTGTCATTCTCTGTGTACCTGTCCTCGCCCACCCTAAGTTTAATCACCTGTTCCTTCACTGTTGTCTTCCTCCTGATGTGACTGTGTAGTAGCTTTGGTTCAGTCTTGGCTTTGTTAGCTATATCATTTTCATACCTTTTCTCAGCTGCTCTTCTCACACTGACATACTCGTTCCTGGTTCTCTGGTATCTCTCTCTACTTTCTGGTGTTCTGTTATTACGGAAGTTCCTCCATGCCCTTTTGTTCAGCTCCTTTGCTTTCATACATTCCCTATTAAACCACGGATTCTTCCTTTGCTTCTCTGTTTTTTCCTGTTGGGCTGGGACAAACCTGCTTACAGCCTCCTGACATTTTTGGGTGACATAGTCCATCATGTCTTGTACGGACTTGGTTCCGAGTTCTGTGTCCCAATGTATATCCCATAGGAATTTATTCATCTCCTCATAGTTTCCCTTTCTGTACGCCAGCCCTTTGGTTCCCAGTTCTTTTTTGGGGTGATAATTCCTAGCTCAACCAGGTACTCAAAGCTCAATACACTATGATCACTCATTCCCAAGGGGGCTTCCAACTTAACTTCCCTTATATCCGACTCATTTAGGGTAAATATCAATCAAGCAAGGCTGGTTCATCCCCTCCTCTCATTCTTGTCGGTCCCTTGACGTGTTGACTTAGAATTTCTTGTTGCCACATCCAGCAGCTTAGCTCTCCACGTGTCTGGGCCTCCGTGTGGGTCTCTGTTCCCCCAATCTATCTTCCCATGGTTGAAGTCTCCCATGATTAGAAGTCTGGATCCGTTCCTGCTAGCCACAGAAGCTGCTCTCTCTATTATTGATGGTGGCCATGTTGTTTCTATCATATTCCTGTCTGGGTCTTCTGTCATTCGGTGGGGGTTATATATGACTACTATTATAATTTTCTGTCCTCCAGTTGCAATGGTGCCTGATATGTAGTCCCTGAAACCTTCACAGTTCTGAATTACCATCTCTTCGAAACTCCAACCTTCTCTTAGTAGCAAAGCCACACCACCTCCTCCTCTCCCTTCTCTCTCTTTCCTCACTACATAGTAGCCCTGTGGAAACACTGCATTTGTTATGATTTTCGTTAGCTTTGTTTCTGTGAGTGCTATTATGTCTGGTTTTTCTTCTAGTGCCCACTCTCCAAGTTCACTAGTTTTATTTGTAATCCCATCTATGTTAGTGTACATCGCCTTGAAGCTCACTTTCTTCTGTTCATTTTCATATCCCTTCTTGGCGAGTATTCTACTGTGTGGGAAGCTGTTCCGTGGGTGAGAGGATCTGTGAGGTGGTTTGCAGGGTCGCAGAGGGTTTTGGGGTGGGGGTGGGGGTTTAAGGGAAGGGGGAACGGTAGGTTTGGGTTAAGGAATAGGGGGGACATGGAGGATACGGGGTGGTGGGAGGAGGAATAGGGAGGGTATGGATGAAGGGGGAAGGGGGACTGGGGGAAAGGTGGGAGGGGGACATGATGGGAATGGGGATGGGGTGTCGGGGTCAAATGGGGTGGGGGGGGGAGATAGGGTTTGGGTGGGGGCAGGTGTAGGGGGAGGGGAAGGAAGGGTTTCTATGCAGAGGGGGGTGGTGGTGTTGCCCCCCCCCTCTGGTGTGTGCTGGGATGCT
>WNGS01130137.1:9188-25261 GCA_020271785.1 Procambarus virginalis
GTTGCGGTTGCCTGTAGTGTCAATCGCTTCTACTACACTTTTTCAGGTATTTAACACAACACCACAGCTTGTTTATGTTAATGGGGTTACCGCTCTCGTTGGTCACATCAACGTGGAAAGATGGCTATCATCAAGGTTTCTTGATGAAGGCGTCCGTGATTTGAGCGCATCAGCCCGCGGACCAACCAAAGTGAACCATTGGTCCGTTTCCAGCCCGGTATGAACTGGGTGGCTCCCACGACCCGTGGGGGGACCCGTCGTGGTTCGTGGCTCCCTGTTCAGCACCACGAGGAACTTTGGGTAATAAAATTGGGTCTCGCAATACCATGCGTGAACCACGAACCGAGTTTGGCACAGTTATCCCTTCAAGAATGCTAATTTTAGCTTCTGGTTTCTGTTTAAGTTGTGTATTACTCTCCCAGAGTCGTAATTAAAGCCGGCCAAAGCAGGAGATTTTTTTTAACTTCATGTGAAGGTGAAAGAGAAATTTTCAAAAGAACGGATGGAGATATCCCCACTGACAAATTTTATGTTTTTCAGGGGGTCGTGAGCAAAGGCGCCAATAGCACCTCTGTTTAGCAGCGCATCCTCCTGTTGCCCCCCATCCCCTGTTTAGCAGCCCATCCTCCTGTTTGCAAGCCATCCTCCTCTTTTGCCCCCCATCCTCCTGTTTAGCATCCCATCCTCCTGTTAGCACCCATCCTCCTAGTATTAGCAGTCCCATCCCCTGTTTGCGCCCATCTCCTGTTTTACAGCCCCTCCTCCTGTTTAGCAGCCCATCCTCATGTTTAGCAGCTCATCCTCCCTTTTTAGCACCCCATCCTCCTGTTTAGCAGCCCATCCTCATGTTTAGCACCCCATCCTCCTGTTTAGTAACCCATCCTCCTGGGTTCAGTCAGCTCATCCTCCTGTTTTAGCACCCCATCCTCCTGTTTAGCAGCCATCCTCCTGTTTAGCAACCCATCCTCCTGTTTTAGCAGGCCGCATCCTCTGTTTAGCGCTCATCCTCCTGTTTACACCCCATCCTCCTGTTTAGCACCACCCATCCTCCTGTTTGCAGCCAATCCTCCTGTTTAGCACCCGCATCTCTCCTGTTTAGTCAGAGCCATATCCTCCTTCGTTTAAGCACCCCCTCCTCCTGTTTAGTACCCATCCTCCTGTTTAGCAGCTCATCCTCCTGTTTAGCACCCAATCCTCCTGTTTAGCAGCTCATCCTCCTTTTAGCACCCCCCATCCTCCTGTTTTAGCGCCATCTCCTGTTTTCGCACCCCATCCCCTGTTTAGTAACCCTCCTCCTGTTTAGTAACCCATCCTCCTGTTTACCCTCCATCCTGTTTTAGTACCAGCCCTCACTTTAGTAACCATCCTCCTTCATTTCCAGCCCCATCCTCCTGTTTTAGTAACCCCTCCTGTTTAGTACCATCCTACTGTTTAGCACCCCATCCTCAGTTTATCACCCAATCCTCTGTTCTAGTACTCATGCCTCCTGTTTTTAGCACTCATCCTCCTGTTTAGCAGCCCACATCCTGTTTAGCCGCCCATCCTCCTGTTTAGCACCCCACCCTGTTTTCGCACCCTCCTCCTTTTCTACACCCCCCATCCTCGTTTAGCCACTACCATTCCTCCTGTTTAGATAGTAACTTTTTGTGAACAGACGCTAATAGGCAGAACTCTTGTTGTTTTTAGCTTTTAGATAGTAATAGTAACCGACTATCGGGAATGCTTTTAAATGAAGTTAAAACTAACCAACCTAAATGTTATTCCTCCTAGTATAGACTCCCATTGTCTCGCTACTACGACCTCTCAGATTCGGTATGGCTAGGGAACAGGTTGATAGGTTGGGTTTATTTTGCTTCAGAGCAACACACTACGTAGGTGAGTTTGTCGCGGTTTGTCCAACTCAGTAGTTCTGATTTCGTTGTACGGTAGTCTAGTTGGTACTAGTCTATTTGGTACTAGTCTAGTTGGTACTAGTCTATTTGGTACTAGTCTAGTTGGTACTAGTCTATTTGGTACTAGTCTAGTTGGTACTAGTCTATTTGGTACTAGTCTAGTTGGTACTAGTCTATTTGGTACTAGTCTAGTTGGTACTAGTCTATTTGGTACTAGTCTAGTTGGTACTAGTCTATTTGGTACTAGTCTAGTTGGTACTAGTCTATTTGGTACTAGTCTAGTTGGTACTAGTCTATTTGGTACTAGTCTAGTTGGTACTAGTCTATTTGGTACTAGTCTAGTTGGTACTAGTCTATTTGGTACTAGTCTAGTTGGTACTAGTCTATTTGGTACTAGTCTAGTTGGTACTAGTCTATTTGGTACTAGTCTAGTTGGTACTAGTCTATTTGGTACTAGTCTAGTTGGTACTAGTCTATTTGGTACTAGTCTAGTTGGTACTAGTCTATTTGGTACTAAGGTACTGTCCCTCAGGTATTGTCCCTCAGGTATTGTCCCAGTTATTGTCTCCAGGTATTGTCCCCCAGTATTGTCCCCCAGGTATTGTCCCCCAGGTATTGTCCCCAGGTATTGTCCCCCAGTACTGTCCCCCAGGTATTGTCCCCCAGGTATTGTCCCCCAGGTATTTCCACAGGTATGGTCCCCAGGTATTGTCCCCCAGGTATTGTCTCCCAGGTATTGTCCTCCAGGTATTGTCCCCCAGGTACTGTCCCCAGGTATTGTCCCACAGGTATTGTCCCCCAGGTATTGTCTCCCAGGTATTGTCCTCCAGGTATTGTCCCCCAGGTACTGTCCCCCAGGTATTGTCCCCCAGGTATTGTCCCCCAGGTATTGTCCCTCCAGGTATTGTCCCCAGGTATTGTCCACCAGGTATTGTCCCCAGGTATTGTCTCCCAGGTATTGTCTCCCAGGTATTGTCCTCCAGGTATTGTCTCCAGGTATTGTCCACCAGGTATTGTCTCCCAGGTATTGTCCTCCAGGTATTGTCCTCCAGTATTGTCCTCCAGGTATTGTCCACCAGGTATTGTCCTCCAGGTATTGTCCTCCAGGTATTGTCCACCAGGTATTGTCCCCCAGGTATTGTCCTTCAGGTATTGTCTCCAGGTATTTCCTCCAGGTATTGTCCACCAGGTATTGTCCCCCAGGTATTATCCACCAGGTATTGTCCTCCAGGTATTGTCCACCATCCCTCACCAGAACACCGCTGTCCCCAACACACCTGTCGCAGGGGACCCCTGCCGCCCAACACACATGTCGGAGGGGACCCCTGCCGCTCAACACACATGTCGGAGGGGACCCCTGCCGCCCAACACATCTGTCGGAGGGGACCCTTGCCGCCCAACACACCTGTCGGAGGGGACCCCTGCCGCCCAACACACCTGTCGGAGGGGACCCCTGCCGCCCAACACACCTGTCGGCCAGTGGTGTAACCACAGGTCTGGGAAATCGAAAGAAGAGGAAGAGAAGGGGGAAATTAGAGAATAATAAATGAGGAACCACTTATAACTGTTAGATTAGCGTGAGTCAGTGTAGTTAGGACAAGCGTGACAGTTGTGTTAGGACCCAGCCTGGTTGATCAGGTATCCTTTGGAGGTGTTTATCCAGTTCTCTCTTGAACACTGTGAGGGGTCGGCCAGTTATGTCACTTATGTGTAGTGGAAGCGTTGTTGAACAGTCTCGGCCTCTGATGTTGATAGTTCTCTCTTGAACACTGTGAGGGGTCGGCCAGTTATGTCCCTTATGTGTAGTGGAAGCGTGTTGAACAGTCTCGGGGCCTCTGATGTTGATAGTTCTCTCTTGAACACTGTGAGGGGTCGGCCAGTTATGTCCCTTATGTGTAGTGGAAGCGTGTTGAACAGTCTCGGGCCTCTGATGTTGATAGTTCTCTCTTGAACACTGTGAGGGGTCGGCCAGTTATGTCCCTTATGTGTAGTGGAAGCGTGTTGAACAGTCTCGGGCCTCTGATGTTGATAGAGTTCTCTCTCAGTTGTCTCTACCAGTCAGTGTAGCTTGGAGCACCATGATGCCGTCAGTATAGACTTCAAGCAGCGTGTGGATGGCATCAGTGTAGCCGAGAGCAACCATCCGGCCTCACACCTGAATCCATCCGGCTCGACCCGGCGCTCTCTTTGCCTGTGAATGTAAATTATCTCAGGCGTGAGACTGGGAATATTTATACCACCCACCGCATAGGTTCGAATCCTCCCCACGGCCCCTACGGGTGTTCCTCACTGTCGCAAGTGGTTCTGTATATCCCGATGACCGGTTGTCGTGGTGTTAGGGTTATCGACCGCGGAATGATTACTTTAAGAGGCCGTTGACGACGCACACACTGACCAACCACGAGACGTCAGCCCGCGACCAACTCCTGGACACTTACTGCTAAATAATTCGAACTCGGAAGTTTGAATTTGTTGAAGAAATATGGTTGGCTTTTTCCACCAGTTTTATGGTTGAAAAAAACCACGTAGGTAGGTAGAGTGAGGTAGGGGAGGTAATAGGGAGACTGGTAGCAGGGTAGTGGAGCTAATAGGGAGACTGGTAGCAGGGTAGTGGTCCTAATAGGGAGACTGGTAGCAGGGTAGTGGAGCTAATAGGGAGACTGGTAGCAGGGTAGTGGTGCTAATAGGGAGACTGGTAGCAGGGTAGTGGAGCTAATAGGAAGACTGGTAGCAGGGTAGTGGTGCTAATAGGGAGACTGGTAGCAGGGTAGTGGAGCTAATAGGGAGACTGGTAGCAGGGTAGTGGTGCTAATAGGGAGACTGGTAGCAGGGTAGTGGTGCTAATAGGGAGACTGGTAGCAGGGTAGTGGAGCTAATAGGAAGACTGGTAGCAGGGTAGTGGTCCTAATAGGGAGACTGGTAGCAGGGTAGTGGAGCTAATAGGGAGACTGGTAGCAGGGTAGGGAGGTAATAGGGAGACTGGTAGCAGGGTAGGGAGGTAATAGGGAGACTGGTAGCAACGTAGTGGAGGTAATAGGGAGACTGGTAGCAGGGTAGGGAGGTAATAGGGAGACTGGTAGCAGGGTAGGGAGGTAATAGGGAGACTGGTAGCAACGTAGTGGAGGTATAGGGAGACTGGTAGCAACGTAGTGGAGGTAATAGGGAGACTGGTAGCAGGGCAGGGTCCTAATAGGGCTCTCATCTGCTGATATTTCTCGCAGAGATCAGCTTAAATACGCACAGTTTGCAAGCTCTTGCAATGACTGCAACACAGCTGGAATGCCAGCGTCACCCCTCCCCCCCAGACCCATCAATAAACATCAACGTCGCCTTAAATTTGGTACCTAGACAACTATTGACACAGTCAAACAGTGACATATTGCAGAGGCCAGTCAGGTCAACTGTAGATGATAACGATAGCGAGGGTTGATATGCCGTGGCGTATATATATACGCCCTGCACTAACGCAAGTAGAAATCCAATAACGTGTTGATAAATTAGGTAAATGGCAGTTTTAATGCTGCTGTTACGCAAGGGGAGTGGGGCGGGGGGGACGGCCACTGTTAGACTCGCTGGTAATTGTAGCAACTGTCTGTGTGTGTGTGGTGTGTGTGTGTGTGTGTGTGTGTGTGTGTGTGTGTGTGTGTGTGTGTGTGTGTGTGTGTGCGTGTGTGTGTGTGTGTGTGTATTCACCTAGTTGTGCTTACGGTGGTTGAGCTCTGGTCTTTCGGCCCGCCTCTCAACTGTCAATCATCTGTTACTAACTACTAACTAATTTTTCACACACACTCAGGAAGCAGCCCATAACAGCTGTCTAACTCCCAGGTACCTATTTACTGCTAGGTAACAGGTGCATCAGGGTGAAGGAAACTCTGCCTATTTGTCTCTGCCGGGGCCGGGAATCGAACCCAGCCACAGGATTACGAGTCCCGTGCGTTGTCCACTCAGCTACCAGACCACTGTGTTTACTCTCCTATTTATGCCTGCAGGATCGAGCTCTAGGTCTTGGACCCGCTTTTCTAGCCGTTGGTTGTCTAATGCAATGATTCCTGACCTATTTTCCTATCATACCTGCTTTTAAAGTTATGCATGGAGTTAGCCTCTACAACCTGCTCCTTTAAGTCATTCTATTTACTCACTTCCCTTACGACAAAAGAAAACTTTCTAACATCCCTATGACACATCTGAGTCTCAAACATTTCCTCTCTTTCCACCTTGTCAATGTCTCTAAGTATTTTATACGTCTGTATCATGTCCCCCCTCCTCTCCCTCCTCTCTAACATCGTCAGGTTTAGTTCCTTCAGTCTGTCTTCGTTCCTCATCCCTCGCAGCTCAGGGACGAGTCTCCTTGCAAACTTCTGCAACTTTTCGCCCTTCAGATTTTTTTTTAAGATGGGTGGGGGGGGCTCCACGATGGGGCGGCATACTGTAAGACTGGCCTCACACTGGCGGTATATTCAGTGATCTAAGAGCCTCCTTAATCAGGTTCCTGAAGGATGTTCTGACTTTTGTCAGGGTGGAGTATGCGACTAAAACTTGCTCTCGCACAAGACAGCACATATATGACTTATTGCTTATAGTCACTATTTCACTCACAAATATGAATATGTGTGTCATATTACAAGCCATAATTTGTTTTCAAGGCACTAACTTTTTCTCTCAGTTAAATTAAATAATAGAGATTTTACACAAAATTTGACAATATCCTGAGTTACTTTACAATTTATTTAAATATTTTAGTTTTGTTTTATTATTTTTATAAAACAGATTTTTCTGGGGAATATCAATATAGGTATATAGGTTCAGTACTAATTGTAATATCTTTACATACTAAGAAGGCTAGGTTAGGATGTGGTTTTCTATTCAGCTTTTCAAGGTAAACTCAAATATTCACAATAAATTACTATATAACATATGTACTTATTCATAAGCAAGATATTGACTATAAGCAAGTGCGAGAATGGGTTGGCGCCTGACGTTATTCTATTGATATGAGCCTCTGAAGTTAGGTTGGATGTTATGACCACTCGCAGGTCTTGTGCTCTAGACGTTATACGGAGGTAGTTTCCCTTCCTTGTGTACTGGCCTATCGGTCTCCTGGCTCCTAGAGACCTTATATTTTTATACCCATTTCTATTACCTTGTGATTGTTAGTGTGTTTGTGTGTGTGTGTACTCATCTATTTCTGCTTGCGGGGATTGAGCTCTCGCTTTTTGGTCCCGCCTCTCAACTGTCAATCAACAAATGTGTGTGTGTGTGTGTGTGTGTGTGTGTGTGTGTGTGTGTGTGTGTGTGTGTGTGTGTGTGTGTGTGTGTGTGTGTGTGTGTGTGTGTCTGTGTGTGTGTTCAACAGTGCAACATACCCTTACGCCAAAACCCATAACTTGCCATTGAAAAACAGGTGACTGGCAATAAATTTTTCCCCATGGCAACACAAGGTCATTCCCAGCACGACCTGCAGTCATCTCCCCGAGCTCCATCCCACCAAACATTCAACGTTACCCCAACGTAATTTATAACATCACCCCAACGTTATTTTGAACGTTACTCCAACGTTATTCTCAACGTCACTCCAACGTTATTTTGAACGTCACTCCAACGTTTTTTTGAACGTTACTCCTACGTTTTTTTGAACGTCACTCCAACGTTATTTTGAACGTCACTCCAACGTTATTTAGAACGTTACTCCTACGTTATTTTGAACGTCACTCCAACGTTATTTTGAACGTTACTCCAACGATATTTATAACGTTGCCTCAACATTCTGGTAACGCTGTGTGGAAGAATGGGAACATATGAGTGAGGGGTGAGAGTAACTGCCCCACACGAGGGGAGGCCAGAGAGGGAACTAGCAGTCACTGAGGAGGGAATACATCCCCGAGAGAGGGGAGAGTGAGGGGGGACTGTGGTATGTAACAAGGGGGAACGCTATGGAAGGGGGAAAAGGTGGAAAAAATATTTATAATTAAATTTGTGGATAGGCAAGGAATTTGTGGATAGGCACCAGCGAGACCAACCACACCAGCGAGACCAACCACACCAGCGAGACCAACCACACCAGCGAGACCAACCACACCAGCGAGACCAACCACACCAGCGAGGCTAACCACACCAGGGAGACCAACCACACCAGGGAGACCAACCACACCAGGGAGACCAACCACACCAGCGAGACCAACCACACCAGCGAGGCCAACCACACCAGGGAGACCAACCACACCAGGGAGACCAACCACACCAGGGAGACCAACCACACCAGCGAGACCAACCACACCAGCGAGGCCAACCACACCAGCGAGGCTAACCACACCAGCGAGGCTAACCACACCAGCGAGGCCAACCACACCAGGGAGACCAACCACACCAGGGAGACCAACCACACCAGGGAGACCAACCACACCAGCGAGACCAACCACACCAGCGAGACCAACCACACCAGCGAGACCAACCACACCAGCGAGGCCAACCACACCAGCGAGACCAACCACACCAGCGAGGCTAACCACACCAGGGAGACCAACCACACCAGGGAGACCAACCACACCAGGGAGGCTAACCACACCAGGGAGACCAACCACACCAGCGAGGCCAACCACACCAGGGAGACCAACCACACCAGGGAGACCAACCACACCAGCGAGGCCAACCACACCAGGGAGACCAACCACACCAGGGAGACCAACCACACCAGCGAGACCAACCACACCAGCGAGGCTAACCACACCAGGGAGGCCAACCACACCAGCGAGGCCAACCACACCAGGGAGACCAACCACACCAGGGAGACCAACCACACCAGGGAGACCAACCACACCAGCGAGGCCAGCCACACCAGGGAGACCAACCACACCAGGGAGACCAACCACACCAGCGAGGCCAGCCACACCAGGGAGACCAACCACACCAGGGAGACCAACCACACCAGCGAGGCCAGCCACACCAGGGAGACCAACCACACCAGGGAGACCAACCACACCAGGGAGACCAACCACACCAGCGAGACCAGCCACACCAGGGAGACCAACCACACCAGCGAGGCCAACCACACCAGCGAGACCAACCACACCAGCGAGACAAGCCACACCAGCGAGACCAACCACACCAGCGAGACCAACCACACCAGCGAGACCAACCACACCAGGGAGACCAACCACACCAGGTAGACCAACCACACCAGGGAGACCAACCACACCAGCGAGGCCAACCACACCAGCGAGGCCAACCACACCAGCGAGACCAACCACACCAGCGAGGCCAACCACACCAGGGAGACCAACCACACCAGCGAGGCCAACCACACCAGCGAGGCCAACCACACCAGCGAGGCCAACCACACCAGCGAGACCAACCACACCAGGGAGACCAACCACACCAGCGAGACCAACCACACCAGCGAGGCCAACCACACCAGCGAGGCCAACCACACCAGCGAGGCCAACCACACCAGCGAGACCAACCACACCAGCGAGACCAACCACACCAGGGAGACCAACCACACCAGCGAGACCAACCACACCAGCGAGGCTAACCACACCAGCGAGGCCAACCACACCAGCGAGACCAACCACACCAGGGAGACCAACCACACCAGCGAGGCCAACCACACCAGCGAGACCAACCACACCAGCGAGGCCAACCACACCAGCGAGGCCAACCACACCAGCGAGGCCAACCACACCAGCGAGGCCAACCACACCAGCGAGGCCAACCACACCAGCGAGGCCAACCACACCAGCGAGGCCAACCACACCAGCGAGGCCAACCACACCAGCGAGGCCAACCACACCAGCGAGGCCAACCACACCAGCGAGGCCAACCACACCAGCGAGACCAACTACACCAGCGAGGCCAACCACACCAGCGAGACCAACCACACCAGCGAGGCCAACCACACCAGCGAGGCCAACCACACCAGCGAGACCAACCACACCAGCGAGACCAACCACACCAGCGAGGCCAACCACACCAGCGAGACCAACCACACCAGCGAGACCAACCACACCAGCGAGACCAACCACACCAGCGAGACCAACCACACCAGCGAGACCAACCACACCAGCGAGACCAACCACACCAGCGAGACCACCACACCAGCGAGACCAACCACACCAGGGAGACCAACCACACCAGCGAGACCAACCACACCAGCGAGACCAACCACACCAGCGAGACCAACCACACCAGCGAGACCAACCACACCAGCGAGACCAACCACACCAGCGAGACCAACCACACCAGCGAGACCAACCACACCAGCGAGACCAACCACACCAGCGAGACCAACCACACCAGCGAGGCCTCACAATAAAATCTTTTGAAGTTTCAATTAACAGATCATGATGCAATCATTAGCACACTTCTGCATTATTTAATCTTCATCTCTCCCCTCTGATGCTATCCCATGATGCTGTCTCCTCTCTGATGCTGTCTCTCCCATGATGCTGCCTCTCCCATGATGCTATCCCATGATGCTGTCTCCTCTCTGATGCTGTCTCTCCCATGATGCTGTCTCCCCTCTGATGCTATCCCATGATGCTGTCTCCTCTCTGATGCTGTCTCTCCCATGATGCTGTCTCCCCTCTGATGCTATCCCATGATGCTGTCTCCTCTCTGATGCTGTCTCTCCCATGATGCTGTCTCCCCTCTGATGCTATCCCATGATGTTGTCTCCTCTCTGATGCTGTCTCTCCCATGATGCTGTCTCCCCTCTGATGCTATCCCATGATGCTGTCTCCCCTCTGATGCCGTGTCCTCTCTGATGCTGTCTCTCCCATGAAGCTGTCTCCCCTCTGATGCTGTCTCTCCCATGATGCTGTCTCTCCCATGAAGCTGTCTCCCCTCTGATGCTGTCTCTTCCATGATGCTGTCTCTCCCATGAAGCTGTCTCCTCTCTGATGCTGTCTCCCCTCTGATGCTGTCTCTCCCATGATGCTGTCTCCCCTCTGATGGTATCCCATGATGCTGTCTCTCCCATGATGCTGTCTCTCCCATGATGCTGTCTCTCCCATGATGCCGTCTCCCCTCTGATGCTGTCTCTCCCATGAATCTGTCTCCCCTCTGATGCTGTCTCTCCCATGAAGCTGCCTCCCTTCTGATACTGTCTCTCCCATGGTGCTGTTTCTTCCATGATGCTGTTTCTTCCATGATGCTGTCTCTGACATGATGCTGTCTCTCCCATGATGCTGTCTCTCCCATGATGCTGTCTCTCCCATGATGCTGTCTCCCTTCTGATGCCGTGTCTCCTATAATGCTGTCTCTTCTCCCTCCGTCCTCTCCAGCATCCACAGCTTCCGTCCTCTCCCTGTCATCTCCAACGAACTGAATTTGGCATCTCGCCACTTCGTCTGCCTCTACTTTTATTTCCTCTAATCTCTCTTTAGTTCCATTCCATTATATGCTCTCCCTATCTCTCTCTCTCTCTCTCTCTCTCTCTCTCTCTCTCTCTCTCTCCTCTTTATTATTACCCTTTCTTATAGGTCTCTTACATCACATCTCCCCACATGATGCTGGCAGCCCTTCCCAGCAGCGTCCCTCTCTCTTCCCCTCCCACACGCCGTAACAGGCGGCCCAGGTGTTAATTAACTCACGTGTAGGGAGACAGTGATCACACTAACAAGGCAGACTAATTGCCTACCTCTCCCTCCGTCACTATCAGTCACTGTCGGCTGCCTCAGCTTCCTCCCCTTTGGTCACTGTTCACTATCACTGCCTTCCCTTTGTCACTTTGCAATAGTGTCTCTCTTTCCTCCCCCTGATCACTGTTCACTGCCACCTATCCCTTCCCATCCCCCTGTCTCCCTTCCCAAACCTATCCTCCAGCAACCATTGGAATTCACGATAGAATGCCGGATGTAATGCTTGACAGGAAGCATCCCTGCTTGACAGGAAGCATCCCTGCATGACAAGAAGAGCCGGGTAGATTGGATGCTACTGCTGGTCTCACAGACTGGATTGGACATTGCGCGTAGTGCGAGATTCGAACCCGGGTGCGATGAGGTATCATAGCCTCCCCACACACTGTACCCCAGCGAACTCCCTCCAGGAAACCACAATGATGGCACAATTTTATTGTGTTGTTACAACCTTATAACAATGAGTAACCGCTACGTGTGTGTGTGTGTCTCTGGCGGGTTGTAAACACCAGCACCTTCACCCTCACTTGAGCGTAAGAGTCTGCAATATCGTAGTTTTGATATGCAATTGTCTACATCAAATGAATCTTTTCAGGAGATGAGGTACAGTGGACCGAGTTACTCTGCCATTGGATGCCACAGCCGGTCCCTCTGGTGTAGCAGACTATCCATTTGAGAAGTGGATAGGAAGTGCTGGCTACTTCTACCCTTCCCTGCATGATGTAGCTGACATCTGGACATGTTGCAGATGTCCAGACGTCTGACGGGCCAAGGGACAGTCAGCCCATTAATTCGTCACAATACGTTAATTGTACCTGTGTACAGTAGTTGTACACAGGTACAATTAACACTCGAGGTGGGGGGAGAGAGAGGGGGGGGGGCCCGATAGTTTAAATGTTACTTTATTTCGTCATTTAGATGGACTATCCTAACTGTGGTTCCCTAGTTGAGGCAAATTGAATTGAAGATGTCACTGACCTGACCTGACCTGGTTGTTGTTAGCACCTGTATAGAGAGGTAGTCTCTCTATCACTATAGGCCTAAGACTCCCCTCTGATGAATGTAACATACTTTGCAAATAGTATATGTAAGACTCCATCCCTGGTAGACGCAAGACTCCATCCCTGGTAGACGCAAGACTCCATCCCTGGTAGACGCAAGACTCCATCCCTGGTAGACGCAAGACTCCATCCCTGGTAGACGCAAGACTCCATCCCTGGTAGACGCAAGACTCCATCCCTGGTAGACGCAAGACTCCATCCCTGGTAGACGCAAGACTCCATCCCTGGTAGACGCAAGACTCCATCCCTGGTAGACGCAAGGCTCCATCCCTGGTAGACGCAAGACTCCATCCCTGGTAGACGCAAGACTCCATCCCTGGTAGACGCAAGACTCCATCCCTGGTAGACGCAAGACTCCATCCCTGGTAGACGCAAGACTCCATCCCTGGTAGACGCAAGGCTCCATCCCTGGTAGACGCAAGACTCCATCCCTGGTAGACGCAAGGCTCCATCCCTGGTAGACGCAAGACTCCATCCCTGGTAGACGCAAGGCTCCATCCCTGGTAGACGCAAGACTCCATCCCTGGTAGACGCAAGGCTCCATCCCTGGTAGACGCAAGACTCCATCCCTGGTAGACGCAAGGCTCCATCCCTGGTAGACGCAAGACTCCATCCCTGGTAGACGCAAGACTCCATCCCTGGTAGACGCAAGACTCCATCCCTGGTAGACGCAAGACTCCATCCCTGGTAGACGCAAGACTCCATCCCTGGTAGACGCAATACCTCTCCCAACACTGAGGGAACCCGGCGACCACAGAGCCCGGCCACAACAACAAGGGAGGAGCAGCGACGCCCACACGGTAATCGTCGGAACTGATGGCGGGGGAGAGAATCTGGTAAACAGTTCCAGATGCCTTTGATATCCGAGAGTTAGAGGGAGATATCCTCCCTCCCCCTCTCTCTCTCTCTCTCTCTCTCTCTCTCTCTCTCTCTCTCTCTCTCTCTCTCTCTCTCTCTCGTCCCCCTCACTACCCATTATGACTAATGACACCCAACAGCAGCGGTGAGCGGTGACTACCTGTGCTACTCTCCTGATCACCAGTGCTTGGTGGACTACCTTCCTGACTACCTTAGTGGAACATGTTCTATTTGGTCGAGTAGACGATCGAAAGGTATGTCAATAAGCCACAGTGAATGGTAGATTGTTGTATTGTCTACCAGCATGTTCCTAGTGAGTGTTGTGTTATGGTACACTTTACATATGGTCCCTAGGAGGCACTGCAGCTTGTAGATGGCGGGTCAGCCTTCACGAAAGCTTTGTGGTGGTCATACCCATGTAAGTAGAGTGAAGGTGACATCCTTCACTGGGGCAGTAAACTGGTACACCACGTTTGCTTTTTTGGAGAGAGTTGTATTGTTTATTGGGGCTGTTCTTAAGTATTAACTCAACAGTCCTTTTTGTTTTGTAGTAAATCATGAATTCAAGTCTTTGGTCTGGGGCTGTTTCACTCCATTTGAAATAATATTTTGTGTTATATTTTCTTCAGTTTATACCGTGAGTTCATAGTGGATTGTATTGCAGGTTTACTGAAGGGAATGTTTTCTGTTGTGGTTGTTGGGCTAAGAAAATAGTTTAAGGCATAGAATGCTTACACTCTAAGATAAAAAACGCCAGCAATGCGGTTATATTTAACCGAATGCCGAAAGGAACGCCTGCTGCCCAAGTATATATATATATATATATATATATATATATATAATATATATATATATATATATATAATATATATATATATAATATATATATATATATATATATATATATATATATGTTATTAATATGACCGAAAAAGTAAGATTAATAATTCTAACACGAATTTTCTCAATTTTCCTTATGTTTGTTTTTACTGATGACGGTAAATGAAAAATCAATTCTCCAAAATTCATTCTTTATTTCTTAGTCTGACGCGACACTTGAGCGCGTTTCGTAAAACTTATTACATTTTCAAAGACTTTAGTTACACACACTGAACAGAGTTTAAACAGCTTTTCTTTTTTATACCTGCATTTGGGTGAGGTGACATGTTACAATGGTTTGGGGTGAGGTGAGAACAAACACAGAACACGAAACAATGGGTATAAGCTAAAGGGAAGAATAGATCTGTAACTGCAGAAGGCCTATTGGCCCATATTTCTTGATGTTTCTATATTGGAGCGGAGTCTTGAAGTGGGTAGAATATAGTTGTGCGTTAATTGGCTGTTGATTGCTGGTGTTGACTTCTTGATGTGTAGTGCCTCGCAGATGTCAAGCCGCCTGTTGTCGCTGTATCTATCAATGATTTCTGTGTTGTTTGTTAAGATTTCTCTGGTGATGGTTTGGTTGTGGGAAGAGATTATATGTTCCTTGATAGAGCCCTGTTGCTTATGCATCGTTAATCGCCTGGAAAGAGATGTTGTTGTCTTGCCTATATATTGAGTTCTTTGGGGCTTACAGTCCCCAAGTGGGCATTTGAAGGCATAGACGACATTGGTCTCTTTCAAAGCGTTCTGCTTGTGTCTGGAGAGTTTCTCATGAGTAGGTTGGCAGTTTCTTGGTTTTATAGTAAATCGTCAATTGTATCTTCTGATTTTGTCTGTAGGGATAACGTTTCTATTAACAATATCTTTCAGGACCCTTTCCTCCGTTTTATGAGCTGTGGAGAAGAAGTTCCTGTAAAATAGTCTAATAGGGGGTATAGGTGTTGTATTAGTTGTATCTTCAGAGGTTGCATGGCGTTTCACTTTCCTTCTTATGATGGAAAGTGCCATCATAAGAAGGAAAGTGAAACGCCATGCAACCTTTGAAGAGACAACTAATACAACACCTATACCCCCTATTAGACTATTTTACAGGAACTTCTTCTCCACAGCTCATAAAACGGAGGAAAGGGTCCTGAAAGATATTGTTAATAGAAACGTTATCCCTACAGACAAAAATCAGAAGATACAATTGACGATTTACTATAAAACCAAGAAAACTGCCAACCTACTCATGAGAAACTCTCCAGACACAAAGCAGAACGCTTTGAAAGAGACCAATGTCGTCTATGCCTTCAAATGCCCACTTGGGGACTGTAAGCCCCAAAGAACTCAATATATAGGCAAGACAACAACATCTCTTTCCAGGCGATTAACGATGCATAAGCAACAGGGCTCTATCAAGGAACATATAATCTCTTCCCACAACCAAACCATCACCAGAGAAATCTTAACAAACAACACAGAAATCATTGATAGATACAGCGACAACAGGCGGCTTGACATCTGCGAGGCACTACACATCAAGAAGTCAACACCAGCAATCAACAGCCAATTAACGCACAACTATATTCTACCCACTTCAAGACTCCGCTCCAATATAGAAACATCAAGAAATATGGGCCAATAGGCCTTCTGCAGTTACAGATCTATTCTTCCCTTTAGCTTATACCCATTGTTTCGTGTTCTGTGTTTGTTCTCACCTCACCCCAAACCATTGTAACATGTCACCTCACCCAAATGCAGGTATA
>WNGS01130159.1:0-14372 GCA_020271785.1 Procambarus virginalis
CACGTACTCTACCACCTTTTCAATTGTAACGTTTAGGAGCTCCGAGCAAACAAGGATCTTTTTTCATTAATCTATCCAGTACCCACTCACTCCCATGTGAACCCTAATTTTTCTGTCAACCAAATGTATACGGTTTATCTCCTCGGAATCCAGATCTCCTACCTTGACTGTGGATCCCTACGATCCACTGTATGGGTTCTCGTGAAAGCTCCAAACTACTGCACTAATTGCACCCTCCCTTGAGGAAAGGGGCCATTTATGACACTGTACTTTATTGGTTTTGTTCTTGTTTTCACAGTCTTGTTATGTTGGAAAGGATGAACTGAGTTACATGTTAAGTGATATTTTTTGGGACTGGACGAGTGGACCTTTTGTCGTGGGCAGGGCCCATTTTTGCGTGGATCATATTGAAGTGTTGGTTCTGACCAGTGCTGATTGTTGTAGGGGCAGTATGCTTGTTTAGTTTGGATTCCTCGGTGCGTGTAGTTGTTATTCTGTATTCTTGATGCAAAGTGGGGTCTGGCATCCAGGTTCCATTATATCTCCATGCTCCTCCTTTTGATTTCTCTTTCGGTCTGGTATAAAGAATTTATAGAGTTTCCTCCATATTCATTATCCTGCTTGCCCACTCTTTATGTATAGGCGGGTAGCGTTCCGTGCCTTTCACGTGAAAGTATGGGCAGCTGAGGTCATAGCATTTTCTGTCCTCCAGTGAGGTTTGGCACATCTCAGGATGGAAAAACTACATATGATCCAAATCGACACTCACCTTTCCTAAGCATATTTAACATTTTTTGGGATGTTGATAACTGCATTCTAATCCTTTCTTATTACCAGCATATCTATGTCTGCATATGCCCTTTGCATAAAATTTGCATAAGTCTGTCCTTCTGTTCTGACTCTCTCTATCGGGAACCGTTGTAGTGTCTGTACCTACCGAGCTGTCAGTGCTGTCTGTCACTTTCTAGTTTACTGTCATCCACATCCGGGCCTACCGAGTCAGAGTTTACAACACCCTGAGTTTCACCTCAGTTTCATCCCGACTATAGCCTCCGCCCCTGGTATATTACAATTGTTGTTCCTTTCCCACTCCTCTGGATGGCTGGTAGGCTTCCAATGACGATGTTTTCCGTTCATGCGTCATGTTATCTAGAAGGTTTTTTAGGATATTCCAAGCTGGCAGGTCATGTTTACACACCCAGAGCAAGTGGCCAGCTCTCAGTGCCGCAGTGTTACTCACGCCTGTACAAGCCGAATGAAATCTATTCTTACAGATAATAACATTCAATTCCCGTCGCCTTCGACTTGAAGGAGATCTTACAGTGGCCACAATTTGTTTATTTACTCCCATTTTGCCTGTTTTGTTGTATATATCTATATATTTATAATATTATATGTATACCGTATGTTTGTAAAGTATATATGTTTATTTGTTCTCTACAGTATGGTCAGTACTTATCACACGGTCGAGGGTGAGGGAGGGTCCCAGAGGCTGTACCGTTGACACTTGTTGTCCCAGGCCGCGGCTGGAGGCCCTCAATTGCCAGTTACTTGGGTTATAACGCTGATATATTAATTCGCTTGTATTACAATAAGGGATTTTCTGCTTTATTCCCGACTTGCAATAGTATTCACTTTCTCTATTACTAATTTCTCGATCCACATTCCCCTATTACACTTGTTGGAAACCAATTTGCTACTAAGCACACACACACACGGCGGCCACACAGGATGTGGGCCTAAGGGCTGGGTTCTGGCACCACGAGGTGGACTCCACACGAAATTCACTTGTTATTTCCTTAAAGCACAAAAGTCGGATGTCAATCACTATGGCATATTGTTTAATAAGTTGAGATGCACTTTATGAGTTATCTGACTGTGTTTAGTTCCTGTATCACTGAAATATCCCGAGATATATAGTGTTTTTCACAGAGCTCGTGCTCACGTGTGCTTCCCCTCCCCACACCAGTCGACTTAGTATCGGAAGGGAGAATGTGGTAGCAGATGCCCTCTCCCGGATTCACTAACCGATATGACTCTTATTTTAAGGGGAAGGGTATGTTACGGTGCCCTCTCCTATCTCTTTCGTTGCCAGCTTTAAGAGTCATATCAACTCTCTCTACAGGGAGAAACTTACATTATAAGTCTGTAGGTAAGGGGAAAAGAGGCGCCCGGATATAAATGAAAGAGTATCCCCTACTGCAGATATGACCTTTTGGAATGGACGCCAAGCCGTGTACGGATTGGGTAGCTCGGGTCACAGGCGACCAATCAGAGCCCGCCGTGACGTCACCGAGTGCCCCGGGCGTCGCCAACGTCAGAGTTTGACTGACAGTGGGAGCGTGAGGACGCATCTCGGTCAGCTCTCAAGGATTGGAGGCTAAACAGGCCTTTCTCAGTGGATTAGAGCTATCCATCGCAGCCCACCTGATATATAGGAGACCCCGCGCTTCTGGGAAGCAAAAGGAACCAAGTTGATTGAGCAGAGAAGTGCCAAACTTGGGAAAGATTCGGTGACGACGCTGGGCGGCGACGCTGGATGTGAGGGCCTGGAAGAGGTGTGGCGGGCAGGCATAGCTGTGACCGGGTCACATCCACTGAGGTTGTTAGAGGGACGACACCGTTCCTAGGGCGAGGAGCAACGCCTCGTGGAAGGAACGTGTGGGTGAATATGGTGATAAGCTCAGCGCCCATCGATGGACCAGGATTGGGATAGCTGAACCCCAGGGATTGGAGCGGTGAAGACGCGAAGGCTTCACGACACCTGAGGACCTGTGGGAACGTTCCTGGATCACCGAGGATCGACTCAGGAAGCATAGGACCCTCACACCATCGAGGGACAGGCGTCGTGAGCCAAGGATTGTTAAGGTAGATCATTTTCCCTCCCATTACCCCTTTGTGAGAGTAGGCTAGATAGGCCAATATATTCACTTATATATGTGGAAATAGGATATTAAGGCTTTAGTAGCAGAATAGGCTGCAGGGCAGCTTATGTTCAGGACTGTCAGAGAGGACAGTGTGTGTGGATGGCAGGACAGTGAAGAAGAGGAGCCGACGTGGTGAAGAGGCCCTTCTGTGAGAGAGTGTGTGACTCCTGTCTATCTGCCCAGTTGAAGGAGCCTGGAGAACGTGAGAGAAGAGTTGCTGACAATCTCCAGAGTTATTATTATTATTTTCATTTCCTTGTGTCACTTATAGTCATATGTGTGATCATGTATTCTATCAGTAAATTCACACATTTTATTATTGTGTTTGAGTGTGCCTCCATTATTATTATTATTATATTTCTCTATTGAGCATACACGAGGGTTATCATAGTACCATTTAGGGGACATCACGTTCCCTATAGAATTTCTTATTGTCTTGGTAGTAGCAACACTCAGGCAACAGACAACATATATACACCCACTGAACTGCATCGCTGGGGTGCAGATATAATAACCCAGCTGGCGACCTTGTTGAGGAAAAGATAGAGAAGACAGGCGGGAAAGGAGTTCCTGCAACCTCTTTGTCCGGCAGGCAAGACTCAGGGAGGTCATTGTTACAAAGTAAGCCCGAGTCTTTCTTCACTCCTCCATGGGTCTAGGCCGGAATTGATGATAGCAGTTTCCCCGTGGTTGACTGAAGGGCTTCCAGGGTGAGTCAGTGGCACCCCTTCAGTGGTAGAAGCAAAGACCTGCGGAGGTGGGCATTGCTGGTCCTCTCCTGTGGGACCAAGGAGACTCCGGTGAATCCCGGGAGTCGGAGGGGCTGAGTATTCGGCCTTTCGAGCCCCTAGCAGCTGAGTGCTAGCAGAGCCCCGGCCCACCCCCCGTGACAATATATATATATATATATATATATATATATATATATATATATATATATATATATATATATATATATATATATATATATATATATATATACTAGAGCACCCTTGGAACATATGTATATACTAGAGCACCCTTGGGACTTATATATAATAGACCATCCTTGGAACATATAAGTCTATATATGGTTGACTTTGCCATAGTTGGATTCCAGGAGCTTTTACCTGACCTCAGTGTCCTTTGCAGGATGATTGGTGGGTGTGGGCAGACTGTCCATAGGTGATTGGTGGGTGTGGGCAGACTGTCCATAGGTGATTGGTGGGTGTGGGCAGACTGTCCATAGGTGATTGGTGGGTGTGGGCAGACTGTCCATAGGTGATTGGTGGGTGTGGTCAGACTGTCCATAGGTGATTGGTGGGTGATGGCAGACTGTCCATAGGTGATTGGTGGGTGATGGCAGACTGTCCATAGGTGATTGGTGGGTGTGGGCAGACTGTCCATAGGTGATTGGTGGGTGTGGGCAGACTGTCCATAGGTGATTGGTGGGTGTGGGCAGACTGTCCATAGGTGATTGGTGGGTGTGGGCAGACTGTCCATAGGTGATTGGTGGGTGTGGGCAGACTGTCCATAGGTGATTAGTGGGTGTGGGCAGACTGTTCATAGGTGATTGGTGGGTGATGGGCAGACTGTCCATAGGTGATTGGTGGGTGTGGGCAGACTGTCCATAGGTGATTGGTGGGTGTGGGTAGACTGTCCATAGGTGATTGGTGGGTGTGGGCAGACTGTCCATAAGTGATTGGTGGGTGTGGGCAGACTGTCCATAAGTGATTGGAGGGTGTGGGCAGACTGTCCATAGGTAATTGGATGGTGTGGGCAGACTGTCCATAGGTGATTGGTGGGTGTATGCAGACTGTCCATAGGTGATTGGTGGGTGTGGGCAGACTGTCCATAGGTGATTGGTGGGTGTGGGCAGACTGTCCATAGGTGATTGGTGGGTGTGGGCAGACTGTCCATAAGTGATTGGAGGGTGTGGGCAGACTGTCCATAGGTAATTGGATGGTGTGGGCAGACTGTCCATAGGTGATTGGTGGGTGTGGGCAAACTGTCCATAGGTGATTGGTGGGTGTGGACAGACTGTCCATAGAGAGGGGGGCGTGCGGTCACCCACTTTACCCTTTGACAGGCGGTATAGTGTCATTAAGCCTATCAGTTTTTTCAGGATCTTTACTCTGGAAACACAAACCTAAACTCTCTCTATTTTCCGCTTGTTACAACTTGTAATAAAGTTGTTACATCTTGGCTTAACCTGTTTATGAGGTATTAGAACGTTGTTACAACTTGCTATATCGGTTGTTATAACTAGTTAAGAGGTATTAAAAACTTGTTCGAACGTTGTACCAACGTCGTAGTTCCGTAGTGTAATGGAGTCTAACTAAAGAACCAATTATTATGTGAGAAATTATTTTCAAAATTTTAACATTTCTGTTTTTTTGTATACTTAATTTTAAAACTGTAAGTATATATATAAATTTACTGCATTTTAAGTAACTACTGCTAAAGTTAGTATGTAACTCTGTTTAAAATGTTACAAATTTTGCAATTTCTTGAACGTTTCCTATCCAGTTTTAAATAATTTAAAAGGTCAAGTTTTTGTTTAATGAAAAAAAAAAAAATATATAATATTATTGTCATATTGTATATATATTTTTGTTTTGTGACATTGTTCCTGAATTTTCCTGAGGGCGACCAACACTACTGACCTCGACGAGGACAGGAAGCCGGCGGCTTGTGAAGGTCCCTCCATTTACCCTCTTGATATATCATGTATCATTATGAAGACAGGAATAATAATTCTTCAGTAATTTTATTTATTGCAATTTTCATTGAGCACGTGGAAGGGATATGTAAACTGACTGGTTGACATACAAAGCTTGTCGATGTATATACACTGAGAGATTAGTTTAGTCCCCACACTTTGCTCAAGACTAGAGTATACCTACCTTGTAGAAGGTCCCCTATTTATCTATAAGTATTTACAAGCTGTACTTTAAATGTTAACTGTGTTTTGGCATTTATACAATGGGCGGGTAGGCGGTTCTATGGGTTTATAACTCTGTAGGTAAAGAACCATCTTATCTTCACTGACAGAAGCTAATACTTCCTGATTGGTCAGTAACTGCTGTTGCCGACTTATTACCCTTCAGCGGCTAACAGGAATTAATAACCCTCCAGAGGCTGACAGGCCTTAACCCTCCGGAGGCTGTCAGGCCTTAATAACCTCCGGAGGCTGTCAGGCCTTGATAACCCTCCAGAGGCTGACTGTCCCTAATAACCCACCAGAGGCTGACAGGCCTTAATAACCCTCCAGAGGCTGACAGGCCTTAATAAACCTCCGGAGGTTGACAGGCCTTAATAACCCACCAGAGTGACAGGCCTTAATAACCCGCCAGAGGCTGACAGGCCTAATAAACCTCCGGAGGTTGACAGGCCTTAATAACCCACCAGAGGGGACAGGCCTTAATAACCCGCCAGAGGCTGACAGGCCTTAATAACCCTCCAGAGGCTGACAGGCCTTAATACCCTCTAGAGGCTGACAGTCCCTAATAACCCTCCGGAGGCTGACAGGACTTAATTACCCTCAAGAGGCTGAAAGCCTTAATAACTAATCAGAGGCTGTTAGAGGTTAACAACATTCTTAGGGTAAATAGGCCTTAATAACTCTGAGATCAGGAAAAGGTAAAGTCTTCTCACAGACATAATAACATAGGATAAAAACCCACACTTATGTATTAGTGAATGTTATGTAAAGATTTACACCAAGTCTTTCACACTCTCCTGAGTGCTTAGTTAAGGTCTGAGTGTGTCGTTGGGTCGAGGCTTCCATCTCAACGACTAATGCTCTACTATATATACCATATTATATCTTGTATATATGTACTAGACATATATATATGCTCTAGTACATATATATATACCAGAATATATCTAGTATATATGTACTAGAGCATATTATATATATTATATATATATATTATATATATATATATATATATATATATATATATATATATATATTATATATATATATATAATATATATATATACACCAGAGCAGCGGCATTAGTCGTTGAGATATAAGTCTAGTTTTAACGACACACTCAGACCTTGCATGACCACTCATGAGAGGGAGGGACCTATCAGGGGAAAGAGCCAAGCCATTACGACTATATAGCACCTGCATGGGGTCAGGATAAGGGTTTGGGATGGGACGAGTGGAAAGGTGCGCAACCACTTGGACGGTCGGGGATTGAACGCCGACTCGTATGACGCGAGACCGTCGCTCTTCCGTCCAATCCAAGTGGTTGGACAAAGTAACTATTGCTGTCTTAAATAGCCGTGGCTGACCTTGGTGAAGATGTTGACTATTGCTGTCTTAAATAGCCATGGCTGACCATGGTGAAGATGCTGACTGTTGCTGTCTTAAATAGCCATGGCTGACCATGGTGAAGATGCTGACTGTTGCTGTCTTAAATAGCCATGGCTGACCATGGTGAAGATGGTGACTATTGCTGTCTTAAATAGCCGTGGCTGACCTTGGTGAAGATGGTGACTATTGCTGTCTTAATAGCCATGGCTGACCTTGGTGAAGATGTTGACTATTGCTGTCTGAAATAGCCATGGCTGACCATGGTGAAGATGCTGACTGTTGCTGTCTTAAATAGGCATGGCTGACCTTGGTGAAGATGGTGACTATTGCTGTCTTAAATAGCCATGGCTGACCTTGGTGAAGATGTTGACTATTGCTTTCTTAAATAGCCATTTCTGACCATGGTGAAGATGCTGACTGTTGCTGTCTTAAATAGCCATGGCTGACCTTGGTGAAGATGCTGACTGTTGCTGTCTTATATAGCCATGGCTGACCTTGGTGAAGATGCTGACAATTGCTGTCTTAAATAGCCATGGCTGACCTTGGTGAAGATGCTGACTATTGCTGTCTTAAATAGCCATGGCTGACCTTGGTGAAGATGGTGACTATTGCTGTCTTAATAGCCGTGGCTGACCTTGGTGAAGATGGCGACTATTGCTGTCTTAAATAGCCGTGGCTGACCATGGTGAAGATGCTGACAATTTCCCAGGAGCTGACAAGCGTCAAATGTGAAGTGGTTTTAGCCTAACTAGAAGTATAATAATTTAGACAAGCCAGCAAGCGTCAGTATTGTGGTGCTTTTTATTGCACTAAAGCACCGGACTTTTGACGGTTTGGTTGCTATCGTAAGAATTGTGGCTCATTTGTTGACTATGTTCAGCAGCAGGAAGGTGAGACATGCCCTTAAGTACACATTAATTACTGAACAACATCATTAAACTCATCACCATGATCTGGGTCCCTGGTCATTGTTACCTTCAGGTAAATGACGACAATTATTCCTGCATGTTGGCCACCACTGACGAAACCTGTGCATCTTTCCTCAATCACGGCGGCTTAGTCCGTATTAATAAGACTGTTTACGGAACTGTTAATTATCAGCATTATGAAATATACTAGAGCACCTTTGGAACATATATATATACTAGAGCACCCTTGGAACATATATATACTAGAGCACCCTTGGAACATATATATACTAGAGCACTCTTGGAACATATATATACTAGAGCACCCTTGGAACTTATATATACTAGAGCACCCTTGGAACATATATATATATATATATATATATATATATATATATATATATATATATATATATATATTATATATATATATATATATATATATATATATATATATATATATATATACTAGAGCACCCTTAGAACATATATATATGCTAGAGCACCCTTGGACATATATATACTAGATCAACCTTGGGACATATATATACTAGAGCACCCTTGGAACACATATATACTAGAGCACCCTTGGGACATATATATAATAGACCATCGTTGGAACATATAAGTCTATATGTGGTTGACTTTGCCAAAGTTGGATTCCAGGAGCTTTAACTGACCTCAGTGTCCTTTGCAGGATGATTGGTGGGTGTGGGCAGACTGTCCATAGGTGATTGGTGGGTGTGGGCAGACTGTCCATAGGTGATTGGTGGGTGTGGGCAGACTGTCCATAGGTGATTGGTGGGTGTGGTCAGACTGTCCATAGGTGATTGGTGGGTGTGGACAGACTGTCCATAGGTGATTGGTGGGTGTGGGCAGACTGTCCATAGGTGATTGGTGGGTGTGGGCAGACTGTCCATAGGTGATTGGTGGATGTGGGCAGACTGTCCATAGGTGATTGGTGGGTGATGACAGACTGTCCATAGGTGATTGGTGGATGTGGGCAGACTGTCCATAGGTGATTGGTGGGTGTGGGCAGACTGTCCATAGGTGATTGGTGGGTGTGGGCAGACTGTCCATAGGTGATTGGTGGGTGTGGGCAGACTGTCCATAGGTGATTGGTGGGTGTGGGCAGACTGTCCATCGGTGATTGGTGGGTGTGGGCAGACTGTCCATAGGTGATTGGTGGGTGTGGACAGACTGTCCATAGGTGATTGGTGGGTGTGGACAGACTGTCCATAGGTGATTGGTGGGTGTGGACAAACTGTCCATAGGTGATTGGTGGGTGTGGACAGACTGTCCATAGGTGATTGGTGGGTGTGGACAAACTGTCCATAGGTGATTGGTGGGTGTGGGCAGACTGTCCATAGGTGATTGGTGGGTGGGCAGACTGTCCATAGGTGATTGGTGGGTGTGGGCAGACTGTCCATAGGTGATTGGTGGGTGTGGACAGACTGTCCATAGGTGATTGGTGGGTGTGGACAGACTGTCCATAGGTGATTGGTGGGTGTGGACAAACTGTCCATAGGTGATTGGTTTGTGGACAGACTGTCCATTGGTGATTGGAGGGTGTGGACACTGTCCATAGGTGATTGGTGGGTGTGGGCAGACTGTCCATTGGTGATTGGTGGGTGTGGGTAGACTGTCCATAGGTGATTGGTTTGTGGACAGACTGTCCATTGGTGATTGGTGGGTGTGGGTAGACTGTCCATAGGTGATTGGTGGGTGTGGGCAGACTGTCCATAGGTGATTGGTGGGTGTTGGCAGACTGTCCATCGGTGATTGGAGGGTGTGGGCAGACTGTCCATAGGTGATTGGTGGGTGTGGGTAGACTGTCCACAGGTGATTGGTTTGTGGACAGACTGTCCATAGGTGATTGGTGGGTGTGGACAGACTGTCCATCGGTGATTGGTGGGTGTTGGCAGACTGTCCATAGGTGATTGGTGGGTGTGGGCAGACTGTCCATCGGTGATTGGTGGGTGTTGGCAGACTGTCCATAGGTGATTGGTGGGTGTGGGCAGACTGTCCATCGGTGATTGGTGGGTGTTGGCAGACTGTCCATAGGTGATTGGTGGGTGTGGGCAGACTGTCCATCGGTGATTGGTGGGTGTTGGCAGACTGTCCATCGGTGATTGGTGGGTGTGGGCAGACTGTCCATAGGTGATTGGTGGGTGTTGGCAGACTGTCCATCGGTGATTGGAGGTGTGGGCAGACTGTCCATAGGTGATTGGTGGGTGTGGGCAGACTGTCCATAGGTGATTGGTGGGTGTTGGCAGACTGTCCATCGGTGATTGGAGGGTGTGGACAGACTGTCCATAGGTGATTGGTGGGTGTGGGTAGACTGTCCACAGGTGATTGGTGGGTGTTGGCAGACTGTCAATAGGTGATTGAATGGTCTGGGCAGACCGTCCATAGGTGATTGGAGGGTGTAGGCAGACTGTCCATAGGTGATTGGTGGGTGTGGGCAGACTGTCCAAAGGTGATTGGTGGGTGTGGGCAGACTGTCCATAGGTGATTGGTGGGTGTGGGCAGACTGTCCATAGGTGATTGGAGGGTGTGGAGAGACTGTCCATAGGTGATTGGAGGGTGTGGGCAGACTGTCCATAGGTGATTGGTGGGTGTGGGCAGACTGTCCATAGGTGATTGGTGGGTGTGGGCAGACTGTCCATAGGTGATTGGTGGGTGTTGGCAGACTGTCCATCGGTGATTGGTGGGTGTGGGCAGACTGTCCATAGGTGATTGGTGGGTGTTGGCAGACTGTCCATCGGTGATTGGAGGGTGTGGGCAGACTGTCCATAGGTGATTGGTGGGTGTGGGCAGACTGTCCATAGGTGATTGGTGGGTGTTGGCAGACTGTCCATCGGTGATTGGAGGGTGTGGACAGACTGTCCATAGGTGATTGGTGGGTGTGGGTAGACTGTCCACAGGTGATTGGTGGGTGTTGGCAGACTGTCAATAGGTGATTGAATGGTCTGGGCAGACCGTCCATAGGTGATTGGAGGGTGTAGGCAGACTGTCCATAGGTGATTGGTGGGTGTGGGCAGACTGTCCAAAGGTGATTGGTGGGTGTGGGCAGACTGTCCATAGGTGATTGGTGGGTGTGGGCAGACTGTCCGTAGGTGATTGGAGGGTGTGGAGAGACTGTCCATAGGTGATTGGAGGGTGTGGGCAGACTGTCCATAGGTGATTGGTGGGTGTGGGCAGACTGTCCATAGGTGATTGGTGGGTGTGGGCAGACTGTCCATAGGTGATTGGTGGGTGTGGGCAGACTGTCCATAGGTGATTGGTGGGTGTTGGCAGACTGTCCATCGGTGATTGGAGGGTGTGGGCAAACTGTCCATAGGTTATTAGTGGGTGTGGGCAGACTGTCCATAGGTGATTGGTGGGTGTTGGCAGACTGTCCATCGGTGATTGGAGGGTGTGGGCAGACTGTCCATCGGTGATTGGTGGGTGTGGACAGACTGTCCACACCCACCAATCACACCAATTATTTATAACCCTCCAGAGGCTGACAGGTCTTAATAACCCTCCAGAGGCTGACAGGCTTTAATAACCCTCTAGAGGCTGACAGGCCTTGATAGTCCTCCAGAGGCTGACAGACATTAATAACCCTCCAGAGTTTGTCAGGCCTTGATAACCCTCCATAGGCTAACAGGCCTTAACAACCCTCCAGAGTTTGTCAGGCCTTAATAACCTTCCAGAGGCTGACAGTCCCTAATAACCCTCCGGAGGCTGACAGGACTTAATTACCCTCAAGAGGCTGAAAGCCTTAATAACTAATCAGAGGCTGTTAGAGGTTAACAACATTCTTAGGGTAAATAGGCCTTAATAACTCTGAGATCAGGTAAAGGTAAAGTCTTCTCACAGACATAATAACATAGGATAAAAACCCACACTTATGTATTAGTGAATGTTATGTAAAAATTTACACCAAGTCTTTCACACTCTCCTGAGTGGTTAGTTAAGGTCTGAGTGTGTCGTTGGGTCGAGGCTTTCATCTCAACGACTAATGTTCTTCTATATATACCAGATTATATCTAGTATATATGTACTAGAACATATATATATATGCTCTAGTACATATATATACCAGAATATATCTAGTATGTATGTACTAGAGCATATATATATATATATATATATATATATATATATATATATATATATATATATATATATATATATATATATATATATATATATATATATATATATATATATATATATATATATATATGCCTTAAATAGCCGTGGCTGACTATTGTGAAGATGTTGACTATTGCTGTCTTAAATAGCCATGGCTGACCTTGGTGAAGATGCTGACTATTGCTGTCTTAAATATCCTTGGCAGACTATTGTGAAGATGTTGACTATTGCTGTCTTAAATAGCCATGGCTGACCTTGGTGAAGATGCTGACTATTACTGTCTTCAATAGCCATGGCTGACCTTGGTGAAGATGCTGACTATTGCTGTCTTAAATAGCCGTGGCTGACTATTGTTAAGATGTTGACTATTGTTGTCTTAAATAGCCATGGCTGACCTTGGTGAAGATGCTGACTATTGCTGTCTTAAATAGCCTTGGCTGACTATTGTGAAGATGTTGACTATTGCTGTCTTAAATAGCCATGGCTGACCTTGGTGAAGATGGTGACTATTGCTGTCTTAAATAGCCATGGCTGACCTTGGTGAAGATGCTGACTATTGCTGTCTTAAATAGCCATGGCTGACCATGGTGAAGATGCTGACTATTGCTGTCTTAAATAACCATGGCTGACTTTGGTGAAGATGGTGACTATTGCTGTCTTAAATGGCCATGGCTGACCTTGGTGAAGATGCTGACTATTGCTCTCTTAAATGGCCATGGCTGACCTTAGTGAAGATGGTGACTATTGCTGTCTTAAATAGCCATGGCTGACCTTGGTGAAGATGCTGACTATTGCTCCCTTAAATGGCCATGGCTGACCTTGGTGAAGATGCTGACTATTGCTGTCTTAAATGGCCATGGCTGACCTTGGTGAAGATGCTGACTATTGCTCTCTTAAATGGCCATGGCTGACCTTAGTGAAGATGGTGACTATTGCTGTCTTAAATAGCCGTGGCTGACCTTGGTGAAGATGCTGACTATTGCTCTCTTAAATGGCCATGGCTGACCTTGGTGAAGATGCTGACTATTGCTGTTTTAAATAGCCGTGGCTGACCTTGGTGAAGATGCTGACTATTGCTGTCTTAAATAGCCATGGCTGACCTTGGTGAAGATGGTGACTATTGCTGTCTTAAATAGCCATGGCTGACCTTGGTGAAGATGGTGACTATTGCTGTCTTAATTAGCCGTGGCTGACCTTGGTGAAGATGGTGACTATTGCTGTCTTAAATAGCCATGGCTGACCTTGGTGAAGATGCTGACTATTGCTGTCTTAAATAGCCATGGCTGACCTTGGTGAAGATGCTGACTATTGCTGTCTTAAATAGCCATGCCTGACCTTGGTGAAGATGCTGACTATTGCTGTCTAAAATAGCCCTGGTTGACCATGGTGAAGATGCTGACAATTTCCCAGGAGCTGACAAGCGTCAAATGTGAAGTGGTTTTAGCCTAACTAGAAGTATAATAATTTTGACAAGCCAGCAAGCATCAGTATTGTGGTGCTTTTTATTGCACTAAAGCACCGGACTTTTGACGGTTTGGTTGCTATCGTAAGAATTGTGGCTCATTTGTTGACTATGTTCAGCAGCAGGAAGGTGAGACATGCCCTTAAGTACACATTAATTACTGAACAACATCATTAAACTCATCACCATGATCTGGGTCCCTGGTCATTGTTACCTTCAGGTAAATGACGACAATTATTCCTGCATGTTGGCCACCACTGACGAAACCTGTGCATCTTTCCTCAATCACGGCGGCTTAGTCCGTATTAATAAGACTGTTTACGGAACTGTTTAATTATCAGCATTATGAATATATACTAGAGCACCTATGGAACATATATATACTAGAGCACCCTTGGAACACATATATACTAGAGCACCCTTGGATCATACATATACTAGATCAACCTTGGAACATATATATACTAGAGCACCCTTGGAACATATATACTAGAGCACCCTTGGAACATATATATACTAGAGCACCCTTGGAACGTATATATACTAGATCAACTGTGGGACATATATATACTAGAGCACCCTTTGAACATATATATATATATATATATATATATATA
>WNGS01130165.1:5761-17208 GCA_020271785.1 Procambarus virginalis
TTACTGACTCGCCAGAGACCCTCCTGATGGCACTAAGCGGGCTCTATAGATGGCGCCTGGCACACACACACACCATCTAGATGGCACCTTTGTATGACGTGTTAGAAAGTTGTTACAACTTGTTCTAACGTTATAGCAAGGTTTGGGGAGCCGGTCGGCCGAGCGGACAGCACACTGGACTTGTGATCCTGTGGTCCCGGGTTCGATCCCGGGCGCCGGCGAGAAACAATGGGCAGAGTTTCTTTCACCCTATGCCCCTGTTACCTAGCAGTAAAATAGGTACCTGGGTGTTAGTCAGCTGTCACGGGCTGCTTCCTGGGGGTGGAGGCCTGGTCGAGGACCGGGCCACGGGGACACTAAAGCCCCGAAATCATCTCAAGATAACCTCAAGGTCGTAATTTCGTCGTGTGTTTGGCGGGGACATCATACATATAGGGTTGTCCGCCTCGTTATGGCGACCTACTCTCTATAAAGGTCCACATCTGCGCCACGATTCATTCAACCACTTGAGCGACCACTTAATACATGTGGTCATGTTATCTTGAATCATTGTAGCTTTGTTTACCTATATTAAACACTCCATAGCTACCAATCGGCTACGGGCTCACCATAGCCCGTGCTACTTGGAACTTCTTATTCCAGGTAGCGAATCTTTAACAACAACAACAAGCTACCAATCACCACCAGGTTGTTTATAACTAAAGTAACAATGCGTTTCAAAGCTCGTCAACTGTTTAATAAGTACAGAGTTGAAGCCGCCATTATCTAGGAAAGATGTAGAGGTTTCGTAAGCGCTCTATCACGCCTCTATACAACACATACATATAAAACAATACAATATGAATACAAACAATAGACGCAGGGACCCTTATTTAGTCAATGGAGTCACATGATCAATGACATCACATAATGAAGTCACATAATGTATAAAGTCACGTGATCAATGACGTCACATAATAGCCACATAATATATGAAGTCACGTGATCAATGAAGTCACAACCAATGAAGTTACATAATCATTGAAGTCACATGATCAATGACATCACATAATGAAGTCACATAATATATGAAGTCACGTGATCAATGACATCACATAATGAAGTCACATGATCAATGACATCACATAATGAAGTCACATAATATATGAAGTCACGTAATCAATGACGTCACAATCATTGAAGTCACATAATGAATGACGTCACATAATGAAGTCAGCTCATTTTCTATAACTGGGGCCAATCTGTGTGGTCAAGTGACATCCCAGCCTGGTCGAGGACCGGGCCGCGGGGACACTAAAAGCCCCGAAATCATCTCAAGATAACCTCAAGATAACCCATCCGAGCCTTACAATCTCAACTGCATACCAGTTGCGTATCGTAAGAGTGTCTATCTTACTGTGGGGTGTTCACAAGACTGGTTACAGAGCTGCGGACTGCTGCCGTTCTGGTGGTCGGCGGTTCGAGGCTCCTATTATCCGGGCGAATGAGTTAATAGTAATGTGGTGTAGCAGGTGTGGGGTGTAGCAGGTGTGGTGTAGCAGGTGTGTGGTGTCCAGGTGAGTTAAATGTTAATATTACCCCACCATATCATGGATATTGACATTTAACTCACCTGGACAAGGGGAGCCTCGAACCGCCGCCCGCAATGGGAGCCTCGAACCGCCACCCGTATAAACAATAACCCACAGCTCTACCACTGAACCACGATCTCCCCCCCCCTCCTTTAAAAAAGCAAGGATTCCAGTGGCACCTGTCTGCTGCCCAACTGAAACTTCAGACCTTTCCCCCTAATAACATTCAAGAAATGAGTTGAATCTCGTTAATATGACAAAGTTGAATCATTAAAAACAATCCTTTTGTTGTTTTAGAAGTTTTAATCATTCAGAATATATTGAGAGTGGTTCTCTTGCTATGTAATCTACACTAATCTTTTTACTGAAGAAAGGTGAAGAAATGTGATAATTTTCTAACATAAAATTCTGAGTTTCAATAGAGGCGTTTATGAAGTGTGGGACCCATCCACGTTCTTAGCCCTCTAGTGGGGGTTTATTGCCTGAGCGACGCTCAAGCGTATGTATTCAGCGTCTTATTAAAGAGCCTGGGCTCTAATAGAGCGTCTTATTAAAGTTTGAACTCTAATAGAGCGTCTTATTAAAGTTTGAACTCTAATAGAGCGTCTTATTAAAGTTTGAACTCTAATAGAGCGTCTTATTAAAGAGTCTGGGCTCTAATAGAGTCTTATTAAAGTCTGGCTCTAATAGAGCATCTTATTAAAGTTTGAACTCTAATAGAGCGTCTTATTAAAGAATCTGGCCTCTCATTGAGCGTCTTATTAAAGAATCTAGGCTCTGACAGAGCGCATTATTAAAGAGTCTGGGCTCTATATAAGACAACAATTTGTAATAATGGGACGAGGTAAGTCAATTATAAGGAGAAAGCGCTAAGCCAGTATGACTAGACCTGGGCTCGGATATGAGGACAAGGAGCTAAGTGAAGGTGTAGCCAAAAATACAAAACTTGTATTCCACAAGTTTATCAAAATAAACTTGTGAAATAACCACAGTGTATATTCCACAAGTTTATTTTGATTGGAAATTTAAGAATATTTACAATCTATAACTGAAGATGACTAAGCCTTGACAGCCCCAGGATGTCAAGAGGCTTTCCCTGTCAACAGACCTTTCACCCATTGACACCCTCCCCCCCCTCTCTCTCTCTCTCTCTCTCTCTCTCTCTCTCTCTCTCTCTCTCTGTCTGTAATTGTCGCTCAAACATGAGACGAAGCTTGTGTAATATTCCATGTTGACCTTGGTTTGACCTTTGACCTCCCAGGACAAACACGGTGGTCTTCTCCGCCATGCAGCGCCGGGGGGGGGGGGGAGGTCAGCAAGTCCCCCCCCCCCCTCGAAGCTCTTCAACACGTGGAAATATTGTTAAGTGTTTTGTCAAGAGTTTAATGTTTGGCGCCTCTGTCACAGGGATCCCCTGTAACAGGTGTGTGGTGTGGCAGGTGTGTGTGGTGTGGCAGGTGTGTGGTGTGGCAGGTGTGTGTGGTGTGGCAGGTGTGTGGTGTGGCAGGTGTGTGGTGTGGACAGGGTGTGTGGTGTGGCAGGTGTGTGGTGTGGCAGGGTGTGGTGTAGCAGGTGTGTGTGGTGCAGCAGGTGTGAGGTGCAGCAGGTGTGTGGTGGAGAGGGCGAGGTGTGGCGGGACAGTACAAGAACCCCCTCCCCCCATCCGCCTCAAGTGCTGCAGAAGACACTACACCAACAGAGCAACACCTACACCCCCCCTACACCAAGACGCCCACGGGCAGGGCCACTCACCTCCACAAGAGGAGAGCAAATATCAACATTACAGAGGTCACCCCACGAGAGACATCATCTCCCACAGGTGCACCTCCTCACATTACCCTGACTTACAACAGAAACAATAACAAGCATCTAAAACCCCCTCATTAAACCCCACGTACGAGTCACACACACACTCCTCCATCGCCTAAACCACAGGCTCCACAGATACGAATATCCAAAGAAAAATTATAATACACGACTATTCCATTTCGATTATTTTGAAAGCAATCTCTTTTTTCCCCAGCTGTGTCGGTCACCGGCAATGACACTGTCTCGTTCGGTATTCTCGGTCGCATACCTGTGTGGGAATTATGTATGTGGCCTTGGCGGAGTCGCACGAGGTGGTTCCCTCACTGCTGGGGCGTGTCCAGGGGACGTCTACTGTCCTGTCACACTGTCCTGGGGAGACCAGGGTCTACTGTCCCGTCACACTGTCCTGGGGAGACCAGGGGACGTCTACTGTCTTGTCACACTGTCCTGGGGGGACCAGGGGACGTCTACTGTCCTGTCACACTGTCCTGGGGGGACCAGGGGACGTCTACTGTCCTGTCACACTGTCCTGAGGAGACCAGGGGACGTCTACTGTCCTGTCACACTGTCCTGGGGGGACCAGGGGACGTCTACTGTCCTGTCACACTGTCCTGAGGAGACCAGGGGACGTCTACTGTCCTGTCACACTGTCTTGAGGAGACCAGGGGACGTCTACTGTCCTGTCACACTGTCCTGGGGAGACCAGGGGACGTCTACTGTCCTGTCACACTGTCCTGGGGAGACCAAGGGACGTCTACTGTCCTGTCACACTATCCTGGGGAGACCAGGGGACGTCTACTGTCCCCTCACACTATCCTGGGGAGACCAGGGGACGTCTACTGTCCTGTCACACTGTCCTGGGGAGACCAAGGGACGTCTACTGTCCTGTCACACTGTCCTGGGGGACCAGGGGACGTCTACTGTCCTGTCACACCATCCTGGGGAGACCAGGGGACGTCTACTGTCCTGTCACACTATCCTGGGGAGACCAGGGGACGTCTACTGTCCTGTCACACCATCCTGGGGAGACCAGGGGACGTCTACTGTCCCCTCACACTATCCTGGGGAGACCAGGGGACGTCTACTGTCGCGTCACATTGTCCTGGGGAGACCAGGGGACGTCTACTGTCCTGTCACACTATCCTGGGGAGACCAGGGGACGTCTACTGTCGCGTCACATTGTCCTGGGGAGACCAGGGGACGTCTACTGTCCCCTCACACTATCCTGGGGAGACCAGGGGACGTCTACTGTCCTGTCACACTGTCCTGGGGAGACCAAGGGACGTCTACTGTCCTGTCACACCATCCTGGGAGACCAGGGGACGTCTACTGTCCCCTCACACTATCCTGGGGATCGCTTTGACAATGTTCAGAGACTCAACAAAGCACAACTGTGAGCATCAGGTCACAATATAACTGTGAAATTAACGATGGAGGTTAACTCTTCCACTTGGTACTCCCTGAAGAATATAAAAATATTGAGAAGATTCTGCTATATGAGTCCATCCTCTTGATTAGATGGTATTTATAGTAACGACGGGGCGCCTGATTGAAGAACGCGGTTTCGAGTCCACTCCACTGCCTCAAGATGATCTTCCTTGATAGATCACGCCAGTGGGATTTCTTTGTGATCAATAATTCCTGTTTGTAATAAAATGGTATATTAAGTAATGTCAATGTATTACCATTAGGTGTTGAGATGGTTGTCTCACGCTAACTACACACTCAGACCTTGACACAGCACTCAAGAGTGTGTCAGGAGTGTGTCGGGAGTGTGTCAGGAGTGTGTCAGGAGTGTGTGGTGTGTGTCAGGAGTGTGTCAGGAGTGTGTCGGGAGTGTGTCAGAGTGTGTCGGGAGTGTCAGTAGTGTGTCAGGAGAGTGTGTCAGGAGTGTGTGTCAGTATAGTGTGTCAGGAGTGTGTCAGGAGTGTGTCAGGAGAGTGTCAGGAGAGTGTGTCAGGAGTGTGTCAAGAGAGTGTGTCAGGAGTGTGTGTCAGGAGTGTGTCAGGAGTGTGTCAGGAGAGTGTGTCAGGAGTGTGTCAGGAGTGTGTCAGGAGTGTGTCAGGAGTGTGTCAGGAGAGTGTGTCAGGAGTGTGTCAGGAGAGTGTGTCAGGAGTGTGTCAGGAGAGTGTGTCAGGAGTGTGTCAGGAGAGTGTGTCAGGAGTGTGTCAGGAGTGTGTCAGGAGAGTGTCAGGAGAGTGTGTCAGGAGTGTGTCAAGAGAGTGTGTCAGGAGGTGTGTCAGGAGTGTGTCAGGAGTGTGTGTCAGGAGAGTGTCAGGAGAGTGTGTCAGGAGAGTGTCAGGAGAGTGTCAGGAGTGTGTGTCAGGAGTGTGTCAGGAGTGTGTCAGGAGAGTGTGTCAGGAGAGTGTGTCAGGAGTGTGTCAGGATAGTGTGTCAGGAGTGTGTGTCAGGAGAGTGAGTCAGGAGTGTGTCAGGAGTGTGTGTCAGGAGTGTGTCAGGAGTGTGTCAGGAGAGTGTCAGGAGAGTGTCAAGAGTGTGTCAGGAGAGTGTCAGGAGTGTGTGTCAGGAGTGTGTCAGGAGTGTGTCAGGAGTGTGTCAGGAGTGTGTCAGGAGAGTGTGTCAGGAGAGTGTCAGGAGAGTGTCAGGAGTGTGTGTCAGGAGTGTGTCAGGAGTGTGTCAGGAGAGTGTCAGGAGAGTGTGTCAAGAGGTGTGTCAGGAGTGTGTCAGGAGAGTGTCAGGAGAGTGTGTCAAGAGTGTGTCAGGAGAGTGTGTCAAGAGTGTGTCAGGAGTGTGTCAGGAGAGTGTCAGGAGAGTGTCAGGAGAGTGTGTCAAGAGTGTGTCAGGAGTGTGTCAGGAGAGTGTCAGGAGAGTGTGTCAAGAGTGTGTCAAGAGTGTGTCAGGAGTGTGTCAGGAGAGTGTCAGGAGAGTGTGTCAGGAGTGTGTCAGGAGTGTGTCAGGAGTGTGTGTCAGGAGTGTGTCAGGAGAGTGTGTCAGGAGTGTGTCAGGAGTGTGTCAGGAGTGTGTGTCAGGAGTGTGTGTCAGGAGTGTGTCAGGAGAGTGTCAGGAGTGTGTGTCAGGAGTGTGTCAGGAGAGTGTCAGGAGTGTGTCAGGAGTGGTCAGGAGAGTGTGTCAAGAGTGTGTCAGGAGTGTGTCAGGAGTGTGTCAGGAGTGTGTCAGGAGAGTGTCAGGAGTGTGTCAGGAGTGTGTCAGGAGTGTGTCAGGAGTGTCAGGAGTGCGTCAGGAGTGTGTGTCAGGAGTGTCAGGAGTGTGTCAGGAGAGTGTGTCAGGAGTGTGTCAGGAGTGTGTCGGGAGTGTGTCAGGAGTGTGTCAGGAGTGTGTCAGGTGGGTGTCAGGAGTGTGTCAGGAGTGTGTCGGGAGTGTGTCAGGAGTGTGTCGGGAGTGTCAGTAGTGTGTCAGGAGGTGTGTCAGTATAGTGTGTCAGGAGTGTGTCAGGAGTGTGTCAGGAGAGTGTGTCAGGAGTGTGTCAGGAGTGTGTCAGGAGAGTGTCAGGAGAGTGTGTCAGGAGTGTGTCAGAGAGTGTGTCAGGAGTGTGTCAGGAGTGTGTCAGGAGTGTGTGTCAGGAGAGTGTCAGGAGAGTGTGTCAGGAGAGTGTCAGGAGTGTGTGTCAGAGTGTCAGGAGGAGTGTGTCAGGAGAGTGTGTCAGGAGTGTGTCAGGATAGTGTGTCAGGAGTGTGTGTCAGGAGAGTGTGTCAGGAGTGTGTCAGGAGTGTGTGTCAGGAGTGTGTCAGGAGTGTGTGTCAGGAGAGTGTCAGGAGAGTGTCAGGAGAGTGTCAGGAGAGTGTCAGGAGTGTGTCAGAGAGTGTCAGGAGTGTGTGTCAGGAGTGTGTCAGGGGTGTCAGGAGTGTGTGGAGGAGTGTCAGGAGAGTGTGTCAAGAGTGTGTCAGGAGTGTCAGGAGTGTGTCAGGAGAGTGTCAGGAGAGTGTGTCAAGAGTGTGTCAGGAGTGTGTCAGGAGAGTGTCAGGAGAGTGTGTCAAGAGTGTGTCAGGAGTGTGTCAGGAGAGTGTCAGGAGAGTGTCAGGAGAGTGTGTCAAGAGTGTGTCAGGAGTGTGTCAGGAGAGTGTCAGGAGAGTGTGTCAAGAGTGTGTCAAGAGTGTGTCAGGAGTGTGTCAGGAGAGTGTCAGGAGAGTGTGTCAGGAGTGTGTCAGGAGTGTGTCAGGAGTGTGTCAGGAGAGTGTGTTCAGGAGTGTGTCAGGAGTGTGTCAGGAGTGTGTGTCAGGAGTGTGTGTCAGGAGTGTGTCAGGAGAGTGTCAGGAGTGTGTGTCAGGAGTGTGTCAGGAGAGTGTCAGGAGTGTGTCAGGAGTGTGTCAGGAGAGTGGTCAAGAGTGTGTCAGGAGTGTGTCAGGAGTGTGTCAGGAGTGTGTCAGGAGAGTGTCAGGAGTGTGTCAGGAGTGTGTCAGGAGTGTGTCAGGAGTGTCAGGAGTGTGTCAGGAGTGTGTGTCAGGAGAGTGTCAGGAGTGTGTCAGGAGAGTGTGTCAGGAGTGTGTCAGGAGTGTGTCAGGAGTGTGTGTCAAGAGTGTGTCAAGAGTGTGTCAAGAGAGTGTCAGGAGAGTGTGTCAAGAGTGTGTCAGGAGAGTGTCAGGAGAGTGTGTCAGAAGAGTGTCAGGAGTGTGTCAGGAGAGTGTCAGGAGAGTGTCAGGAGTGTGTCAGGAGAGTGTCAGGAGTGTGTCAGAAGTGTGTCAGGAGAGTGTCAGGAGAGTGTCAGGAGAGTGTGTCAGAAGAGTGTCAGGAGTGTGTCAGGAGAGTGTCAGGAGAGTGTGTCAGAAGAGTGTCAGGAGAGTGTCAGGAGTGTCAGGAGAGTGTCAGGAGAGTGTCAGGAGTGTGTCAAGAGTGTGTCAGGAGAGTGTCAGGAGAGTGTCAGGAGAGTGTGAAAGTCTTGCTGTAACACGTTACACAAATTTCACAAATAATATAAATGCAGACTTTTACCCTCATATTTTAATTGTAATAAACCAATTTTGAAAGAAAATATTTGAAAATAACGAAAATCACTGTGTCTATTTAGCAAATGTGGCCTTGTATGTCAGGCCAACTTGTGCGGTTCCGGCTGTTAGGTACATCAGTGGCCACTTTAGTCATGATTTATTCACTAACGTAGATACTGTACATCTACGTGGCTGCGTTTGTCTGTTCAAGGATGGATGCCAGATGCTTCATGCTGACCCCCCACCCCCAACTTGGACTCATGACACATGTGGGGTGTGGGAATGTCATGGGCTAGTTGCTGTCGGGTCTAGTGCCACAAGAAATATCGGCATCGAACATCCCCATACGATTTTTATGAAGCCGAGTCTGAAATATTGGGTGAGTTGTCCGTAGACTTAGAATTGTTTGTGCTTCATTATATAATGACATGTGTGCACTGTTGCAAATACCTAAACTAGACTGCAAGCTCTACTTGATTCATTCGCTGCTAAAAGCATTGACTGTGGTCTTGTTATCTCTATAACTAAATCTAGAGCTCTCCATCCCCCAACAGAAAACTCATGTCCCTATAACTTTCAAGGTCAACAACCAGGACATTGCCGCGTGTAGGCAGCACAAATACCTTGGAGTTGGTATTAACAGTGACATTGTAAATGATCTACACCGTAGGTTAAAAGAAAGACTAAAACCATTGAAAACACTTACTGGTAGGAATATTGGTATCAATATTAAATATGCTAGACTATTCTATATGATGTTTGTTAGATCTCTCGTTGATTATAATGCTCTGCACCTAATTAATTTCCCCTCCTCTGTGTTGGACAAACTTGAAGTAGTACAGAATGAGGCCATGAGGATAATTCTTGGTGCTCCAAGATGCACAAGAATCATCAACATGAGGGAAGAACTGAAGCTTCCAACCATACTAGAGAGAATAATGCAAGTCAACACTACTTTTTGCCTTTGACAAATTATTTAGTGCTGTTAACACCCTATTGACTGGTGCCGATATACCAACTCACTCATTTTACGATAATTGGCTGAGCAACAATGCTTACAATCTCCTCAAACTTAACATTCCTTTTAAGTGCAATCTACCTGTCTCTGATATTCCTCTTTATCTGTACCCCGCCATTCAAGTATCATATGCACCTGTCACCAAGAAAGATAATGAAAAATCTTGCTCTTCTCAAAGCTGTCACTCTTGAAACAATTGCCTCCTCAAAAATTTAAGATCTCACGAGCACTGTGTCTACACCGACGGCTCAGTCCAATCTTCTACTGGACGGACTGCAGCGGCATATTAAGTTTATAGAGATAATATTTGCACAAAGACTGTCAGTGTCAGGTTAAACAGCTGGCTGACCTCCACACAAGCAGAACTAGCAGCATTACACCTAGCTACCAGTACATTAAAAAACATTGGAGGAGGAATAATATTTTGTGATTCAAAGTCTGCTCTTCAAGCAATTGAAAACTTCTCCTGGAAGATCGACAGCAAGAACCTCATACTCCCAATTATAAATTACCTAATTGCTGCATAGAGTAAAGGGTCTCGAATCTCCTTTGTATGGATACCTTCGCACATAAATATAATCCATCATAATGAGACAAAGATGAAGTTGAATTAGATCTAGGTATACCCATCTCTGATGTCAAAACTGTATTGGTTCAAACACTCAGGTCTGACAGGAGAGAAATACTGACTCCAACGACCTGAAAGCACTAGTATAAAAAGCTATGATTTGTTCAGATCTGAAACCTATGTTTATGGGCAGCACAAAACGTCGACCAGACTGTGCGACACAGTGGTTGCCAGGATCAGGTTGGGTTACCGTTACCTGTGGCAGGTGGCTACCGTTACCTGTGGCTGGTGGCTACCGTTACCGTGGCAGGTGGCTACCGTTACCTGTGGCAGGTGGCTACCGTTACCTGTGGCAGGTGGCTACCGTTACCTGTGGCAGGTGGCTACCGTTACCTGTGACAGGTGGCTACCGTTACCTGTGGCAGGTGGCTACCGTTACCTGTGGCAGGTGGCTACCGTTACCCGTGGCAGGTGGCTACCGTTACCTGTGGCAGGTGGCTACCGTTACCTGTGGCAGGTGGCTACCGTTACCCTTGGCAGGTGGCTACCGTTATCTGTGGCAGGTGGCTACCGTTACCTGTAGCAGGTGGCTACCGTTACCTGTGGCACGTGGCTACCGTTACCTGTGGCACGTGGCTACCGTTACCTGTGGCACGTGGCTACCGTTACCTGTGGCACGTGGCTACCGTTACCTGTGGCACGTGGCTACAGTTACCTAGATATATACAGATACAAAGATATATACAACAAAACAAGGCAAATGGGAGTAAATAAACAAATTGTGGCCACTGTAACATCTCCTTAAAGTCGAAGGTAACGGGAATTGAATGTTATATCTGTAAGAATAGATTTCATTCGGCTTGGCAGGAGTGAGTAACACTGCGGCACTGAGAGCTGGCCACTTGCTCTGGGTGTGTAAACATGACCAGCCAGCTTGGAATATCCTAAAAAACCTTCTAGATAACATGACGCATGATCGGAAAAACATCGTTCATTGGAAGCCTACCAGCCATCCAGAAGGAGTGGGAAAGGAACAACAATTGTAATATACCAGGGCGGAGGCTATAGTCAGGGATGAAACTGAGGCTGAAACTCAGGAAGTTGTAAACTCTGACTCAGTAGGCCCGGATGTGGATGACAGTAAACTAGAAAGTGTAACAGACAGCACTGACAGCTCGGTAGGTACAGACACTACAACGGTTCCCGATAGAGAAAGTCAGAACAGAAGGACAGACTTATGCAAATTTTATGCAAAGGGCATATGCAGACATAGATATGCTGGTAATAAGAAAGGATTAGAATGCAGTTATCAACATCCAAAAAATTTTAAATATGCTTAGGAAAGGTGAGTGTCGATTTGGATCAATATGTAGGTTTTTCCTCNACGCTTCTTGGTGACAGTGGTGTTCTTGGAAGTGACGTTCACAGCTCTGTGTGTTGGACTGGAGAATATACACAGTCTGCACCACCTCAATACCGGACACCAGCCTCTGCAATTGCAAGCCGGAGATGCGGCCGATGTTAAGAGCAAATCTGTGGAACATCTGAGGCTGCAAGATGATGATGACTTTTTAGAT
>WNGS01130170.1:15473-41188 GCA_020271785.1 Procambarus virginalis
CCTTATGAGATGCTCTACGGACGTAAGTGCCGTACTCCTCTTAAAGCTTTTAAAGACTCTTTACGTAATGCCACTTCAGTGACCCTCAGCATGTCCCAGTTTCTTCAAAACTTAAAGCACATTCTAGAGAGAGTACGTAAATTTGCTAATGACAATCTATTGAAAGCTCAGATAGGATGAAGACTCATTTTGACCAACGCAGCAAAATCAGGAAATTTAAAACAGGAGACTTCGTGTTGGCATATTTCCGATCCCAGGTTCTCCATTGCAAAATAAGTTTTCAGGACCCTACCGCATCAAGGAGTGCAGAAAACAACCACAACTACGTTCTTGAGACTCCAGATAGGCGGCGGAGGACCCAGTTGTGCCACGTCAATCTTCTAAAGGAGTATAAAGGTATTCCCCCCACTGTGCTAATATCACTCTCCACTTTCAAAGATCCATACCTCCACAGTGAGACCTTCCCTGCTTCTCCTCCGGAAAGCACTAACTCTGAGTCAGTGCCTTCCAACTCGGAAATCCTTAATGATCTTCCTAAATATTTACAGGACGGTAATAGTGCTCCTCATCAAAGTTCTTCAAGAACATCAGAAGTTGTTCAGCGATGATCCCCAGGAGTGTAATGTGGTTCAGCACGACATCCAGCTGCTTCCTGATACCCAGCCGATTCGTCAACCCTTCTACCGTATCAGCCCGTACAAAAGGAAGTTATGCGTGCTGAAGTACAGTACCTTCTGGATCATGGGCTGGCCACCCCTTGTGAGTCCCCTTGGGCCTCACCCTGCATCTTGGTGCCGAAACCGCACGGTAAAGTACGCCTTTGTACCGATTATAGGAAACTGAACCTTGTGACGTCAAGGATGCTTATCCTTTACCACGTATAGATGATATCCTTGACGCAGTAGGTAATGCAATTTTTATCCCAAATTGATTTGTTAAAGGGCTATTACCAAATCAGCCTGACAGAGAGAGCTAAGGAAATATCTGCCTTCACCACTCCTTTTGGCCTATACAGATATGAACGCCTTCCTTTTGGACTGTGCAACGCCCCGGCCTCCTTCCAGCGAGCTGTCAACCGCGTCATCTATGGCCTAGATACACCTACGCCTACTTGGATGACATCGTTGTGGCAACTAACACCTGGAGCAAACATCTGCTCCAGCTGCAACGACTGTTCTCCAAGCTCCTGACAGCCGGCCTTACCATCAACTTGGGCAAGTCCACCTTTGCCAAAGGTAAAGTGCGTTATCTAGGTCATGTGATAGGGAGTGGCAGCATAGCTCCTTTAACAATTCACACTGAAGCCATTCAGCATTACCCACAACCTACGACCAGGAAGCAGCTCCTGCGCTTCCTTGGCTTGCATCTTACTATCGTAGGTTTGTGAAGAATTTTAGTACGGTAGCAACACCATTGATTAATCTGACCAGCCCCAAGCAACGGTATCATTGGACCATTCAACAGACCGTTGCCTTTGAACAACTTAAATCTCTGCTATGTTCTGATCCCATTCTCACCTCTCCAGATATTACGAAGCCCTTCATCATCAATGTCGACACCAGTGGTACTGGCATCGGGGGCGTCCTAATGCAACAACGAGGCGAAGAGGTTCTTCCTGTCAGCTACTACAGCTACAAGTTGAAGCCCCATCAAAAGAACTATAGCACTATAGAAAAGGAACTCCACTCCATCGTCCTGAATCTGCAACATTTCGACCTTACCTACAGGGGAATGGTCTATTACCATCTACTCAGACCACAATCCCTGCGTTCCTACAACAGGCCCATTCAGCAATCAACGTCTTCAACGCTGGGCTCTGTACTTGCAGAATTTTAATCTGGAGATCTACTACATCAAGGTATGGGACAACATCATAGCCGATGCCCTCTCCAGAGTCTACGAGGTAGAGACAGCTACTCCTACCTCTACACCAGCTACTGAAGTAACTTAACCCGTAAGAGCAGGCTTCGGGGGAGAGCTGTTACGATAATCTCCTTCAAGAGAGATTTGGCCTGCTCTTTCCTATCATCATGTTACTTCAGTACATCTACAACATCTAGATACTACAAGCAAGTGTAGTACGTATTGAGTAAAATACTTTTCTGCCAAGCGCATACATATAAGACACTCGCTCTCCACCTCCCCCCTCCACCTTCGTCCATCACCAAACCACCACTTCCAGCCAGCACGCTTCTGATTGGTGAATCGATGTCTGCACTCTGCACTTCAGCGCCATCTACATAGCCGATGACTGAGCATGCTCAAGCCATTGGATTTAGGATATTCTGTGCTCTCAAAGTTGACACACCTACCTAGTATGCTCTGTGTACTATTGGATGTGTTCATTGGACCCTAAGTATTGGTGTTGCCCTGCGTCTTGCCGCACCTATCTCCACCGAGCACCGTGTATTTGCGGCCATGTTCGGGCAGACCAATATGGCAGCCATGGTCTCATCTGTCGTAAGACACAGGGAAAGACTGCCAGACACGAAGCAGTCAATGACATCATCAAGAGAAGTTTGGCTACAGCTGGGTGTCCAGCACAAAGGGAACCCAGTTGTGCAGACCTGACAACAGCCAAAAACGCCCAGATGGAGTCACCCTGCAGCCGTGGAGGGAAGGTAAGCAGGTCGTGTGGGACTACACGTGTGCATCTACATTGGCCGATACCTATCTACCTTACAGCACAGCTGAGGGAGGCGGGGCGGCCACCTTCAGGGAGACCCAGAAAACTAACAAGTACAGGGACCTAGAACGTTGTTACAGGTTCGTGCCGATAGGCTCTGAGACTCTGGGCGCCTGGGGTAAATGTGCCCTTAAGTTCCTGAAGGAGGTGGGCGAGGAACTCATTGGGAAGACTAGAGACCCAAGAGCGGCCAGTTTCATGTTCCAGCGCATGAGTGTTGCTGTTCAGAGGGGAAATGCGTGCTGTATCTTGGGTACGCATCCGACCCCTGAAGAGCTGGACAAGGTCTTCGAACACTGATTGGTATATTGTTATATAAGTGTGTGTTTTCTGTAAACTGTAGCATTGCAATAAAATCAAATAAAAAAAATATTTAAAAAAATAATAGGGGTGGTAGGAGAGGAAAAGATTAAAGTATTCAGTGAGAATCCACAAGGTCTTCTCTGAACACTATTTATTTTCTTCTTCGAGGATGTGGGTCCCTTTAATTAAACCAGTGGTGGTACCCCTAAATATATATATATATATATATATATATATATATATATATATATATATATATATATATATATATATATACATATATATATATATATATATATATATATATATATATATATATATATATATATATATATATATATATATATATATATATAGTGTTTGTTTTGTATGGGCAAGGTACATAAAGAGTCTTGGGGATTTCCTTTCATTATACTGCTAATCTAAGTGTTATTTTCTTCCGCAGGCGGTGTGTGTTGAGCAGGCAGCCCTTCAACATGCTGCCTTCCACACGTGTCTCAGTGTTCGTAATGTTTTGGCTACTGACAGAGGGTTGGTGCAGCCAACCTACACACAGTTCTGCTGGCAACACACTGATGAGTCCACACGCGGACATGACAACCCACTCTGTTCCACATCCACTGCCACCGCACCTCTCTCAAGACACTCAAGAAGATGCAGCAGGTGCTCATGGCGTATTGAATCACCTCGTAGTGACTGGGAGAACTGATGTTGGTGATGATCATACAGTAATATTCGTGAAAGACTTGGAGATCAAGACACTCGTTACACAAGGGGAGCCAAGTCGCTACAATCGTGATGCTGATAAAACACTCGCGAAGAACACCCAAGTGAACATGCCAATAATGGGTGTAAGTGAAGACAGTGTTGTACGGGCAGTTGCGACAAGCCATAACACAGTGGATGATATTATGATGGGAACAAGTGTACTGAACTTCTCCTCAGACCCACATCAGAAGAACACTCACATCAACAGAACATTAGGAAATATACACCCGTTAGAGAATATGATTCTGGCAGGTCACACACAAGACGATGAAGAACTAGTGAACAGTGATCACATGATCGGAAACTCCAACACTAACATCTTAAGGCATAATTCTGTTCATGTTAGATCTCAGAAACCAGTACGATCTGTACCTGCTGAAAGTACTTTTAATGAAAAAGTAAAGAAATACAGGCGCGTCCCACTACATGATGATGCTCCAGTGTACAGGGAAAGCTTTCTCTTGCAGTCTGATAGTCAAAAACCAATGTTGGAATCGAAGTCACGAAAACATAAAAATTTAACCATTGTTGAAGACATTTCTGAGGAGACGCCAGTGAGGAAGTGCTTCGGTATCAATGAATTCTATAACGTTGCGACTCATAGACGTGAAGCACTGGAGGACACTACAGCGTTCACAATACTGGTGCATAGACTTCTGGAGAAGAATGTGAATACCGACCTGAGGATCGTTCCTTTAAAAATGGAGCCATGCCAAGGCCCTGGTGATAACATAATACGTGACCCAGTTGACCATACGTCTCACTCCGTCTTACCTTTTGGATACCTAAGAGACCTTGAATCAAAAATTAATTATGATCAAGATCACTACTGTTTGGAAATGGAAGCTCCAGGTGCTGAGAATATTTCCTATGGCACTCTTAGCAAATTTTTCTGTCCCTTACGACCCATTGAAGTTTCCACAAGGAAGTGTTGCGGCCTCAACGAATACTTCAACCTTACTGATAGACACTGTCATCCAAGATCGTCCAATGTGAGTGACTATAATGATTTAGTGCAAGAATTCTCATGGAATCACCCAGGAGTGACATCCATCCACTGGAACACCTCGAAGCTCATTTGCAGGCACGGCGAGCCCCGAAGAGTCAGCACCGACCAAGCCTTTCTCGACTCCTCGAACCAACTGTGTGAACGTCAGTCTGGGCAGTGTTACCCGAGCTCACTCTACTGTATTGAATATTCCTGGGCAGAAGGTACTCCAGCGATGGTGGCTGAGGCATCTATATGTCCCGTTGACTCCTTCAACAAATGCTGCCCCCGCGGCCATATTCTCACTAAGTCTGGCTGCATTAGTGCCTCGAGGGAAGATGTCTCGCCATATATGTTGCAGTTGCTGGAAGAAATGGAACCTAAATTTGGTATTCCTGCTAGAACCAATGATTGCCATTGCGTTGAAAAGGTGATCAATGTTAGTGGCTCTAATATTCACTGGTGGAAGAGCAAGCCTCAATATTCCCCAGTAGACATAAAGGCAAAAAATTCCTCTGCCATTCGGTACTGTGTAGATGATTACCGCGGCCCGGACAATCACACTGTAACAGTTGCTAACGTGTGTTACACCGAGGTGGGGAACGTACGCAAGTGTTGTCCTTGCGGCCAGTACATGGAGAATAAAATTTGTGTCACAGATATTCTGGGACACTCACTACTACATGACCCTCTACTGAGTGCAGCTAATCTAAAAAAGCTGACTGATAATTCTTTCCCTACTTGTGAAACTGAAAACCTATACCATGATTACTACATGGGTAAGAGGTCCTCCGAGGACTACATGGAGATGATGGACAACCAGGAGCTACAGCTGGTAAATATGGACGCGGGCTGCCGCCTTAATAATAAAACAATCAAACGTGAGAATTACTGCCTTGAATACTTCGGGAACGCTACAGTCCAACATCTGAAGGTGGTGATGTGTATAAGGTCGTCCAAGGACTTGGACGTGAACAACAAAAATTTGTGGGCGAAGGCGGTGCTGCTGACCTTGTCCTGCGTGGCCCTGGTGGCCACCACCTTGTACCTCCTCCCCCAGAAGGTCAACAAAGGCTACTCCGTCAGAAAGGTGCGTCATATTACCGCCATCAGCTATTATCAGCATCTCTAAGAATCAGTGACAAAAATTATTGATTCTCATGAAAAACTTAGTCTATTATATAATAATTATGATACAGAGATTGCTATAGATATTCAGGTTTAACAGTGCATCTATTATAATGCTTTTAGTAGAAACACTGATAGTTCATGTAACTATATTAACTGGTCGTTTACAAAAGTTGTTAACAAATAATTCCAGTTAAAAGTCAATGGATTTATCAAAAACTACATCCTGAAACTCCAAGACAACATTCTAAATTCAACTAATCCTTTTTCATCCTTCAACAAACTTAGCACGACCGGACGGTCTTGACGTCATCAACAGCAGCTAAACAACCTCATTTAATTTAATTTTGTTTTGTATTTGCAATAATCCCACAGCATCACGTGGTATTTCTCTCTCCCATCCCTCTTGTTACTGAATGAACGTCTGTCTTCCTCATGAAGACATTCATAGCTTCTCTAATGTGCTGACTGCTTCCACTTCATTAACCTGGTCACCTTCGTCTAACATCATTTCTGAAACAAAATTTGATTACGTAGCTTCTCACTCCTGACTGCCAAAGACGTGTGACTGTATGGATTATTAGTTAAGTGACGTCATTAGCGAATCAAAGGTTAACAGAGATCTGCCAATTTGTTGAAATTTTGAATCACAAAAAACACTTGTAAAAAGATTTAATAATGGCTTATGATCACAGATAATGTGCGAGTGTTGCGCTAGAATCTACAGTGGTAAGACGTAAGACTCCAAGACGTTAATAAATGTAGGCATGAAAGACTATGCAACAATGTTAACAGTTTGGAGGTTAACTTACACCAACACCAGTCTCCTGGTTCACCTTGTGTCAGAAACTGTTTACAGTTGAAGTTACACTAATACCTACACCAGATCCCTTCACCAATGACTGCAGACAGTTAGGTAACCTAACCTAACCTAACTTACCCTGGCGCCCCCTGACCTTCCCTCTCCCCCTGCAGGTGAAGACGCTGGCGGGGCGGCTCCAGCTGAGCTACGTGTTGACCTCCCTGGTTGGGTTCCTGCTCCTGGCCGTCAACATGGTCGTATCGTTTTACCCGGACAGTCTCGCGTGCTACATCATGTGTGAGTGCCTCTTGTCTTGTCTTTCTCACACACGCACACGTCGACGTTATCTGCTGTTATCGTTCATTACACGGCTGAGGAATATGTAGGGGCCTCGCGGCTAAGTGGACTGCGCTCGTAAGTCGTAGTCCTAAAGACCCGGGTTCACTTCCCTGCCCGAGGCAGAAACAAATGGGGCAGAGTTGATTTCACCCTGATGCTCCTGTTCACCTTACAGTAAATAGGTACCTGGGATTTAGACAGCTGCTATGGACTGCTTCCTGGGGATGTGTTCTCACCTAGTTGTGCTTGCGGAGGTTGAGCTCTGGCTCTTTGGTCCAGCCTCTCAACTGTCAATCAACTGGTGTACAGATTCCTCAGCCTACTGGGCTCTATCATATCAACATTAAAAACTGTGTATGGAGTCAGCCTCCACCACATAACTTACTAATGCATTCCATCTGTTAACTACTCTGACACTGAAAAAGTGATTTCTAATGTCTCTGTGGCTCATCTGGGCACTATGTTTCCACCTGTGTCCCCTGTTCGTGTTCCACCCGTGCTAAAGAGTTTGTCTTTGTCCACCCTCTCAACTCACCAGAGAATTTTGTAAGTGGTAATCATGGCTCCCCCTACTCTTCTGTTTTCCTGGGATGTGAGGTTCAGCTCCCTTTGCCTTTCCTCGTATGCCACTAGACTAGTCTGGTGGCATACCTCTGACTCTTCTCTAACTTTGTCTTGTGTTTAACTAGGTATGAACTTCAGGCTGGAGCTGCATACTCCAGGATTGGTTTTACGTAAGTGGTATACAAGGTCCTGAACGATTCCTCACACAAGTTTCAAAAGGCACTTCTTATGATGGCCAGTCTAGCATATGCTGCTGATGACATCCTTTTGATGTGGATCTCTTGGGACAGGTTCGGTGTGATATTAACCCCCAGATCTCTCTCTCTATTTGACTCTTGCAGGATATCACCTCCCAGATGGTACATTGTGTTCAGCCTTCTATTACCTTCGCCTAATTTCATTACTTTACACTTTCCTGAGTTGAACATTCGTAGCCATTTTCTAGATCATTCCACCAGTTTGTCCAGGTCGTCCTGTAGTCTCTGTCTATCTTCATCTGTCTTGATTCTTCTCATAATTTTTGGATCATCAGCAAACATTGAGAAGAATGAGTCTATCCTCTCTGGAAGGTCGTTTACATATTTTAGAAACAGAATGGGTCCCATTACAGAACCCACTGGTGACATCTCGCCACTCTGATGTCTCCCTCTCACAGTTACTCGTTGTTTCCTGTTGCTTAGATACTCCCTTATCCACTGGAGCATCTTACCTTTTACTCCAGTTTGTTGCTCCAACTTTTGTAACAGCCTTTTGTGAGGTACTGTGTCAATGGCTTTCTAACAGTCCAAGAGAATGCAGTCTGCCCACCCTTCTCTTTCCTGCCTAATATGTGTTGCTTGGCCATATAATTATATTAAACCCGTAAGGCACGATTTACCCTCTCTTAATCCATGCTGGTGGTGTGTTACAAAGCTATTTCTCACCAGATGCTCTACGAGCCATTTTCTCACAATCTTCTCCATCACCTTGCATTGTATACAAGTTAGGGAAACTGGCCTGTGCAGCGCCTCTAGCCTGTCACTCTTTTTATATATTGGGACTATATTAGCTGTCTTCCAGCTTTCTGGTAGGTCTCCTTTTTCCAGTGGCCTCTTATACACAATGACGAGTGGCACACTTAGTGCCTCTTCACTTTTTTTTAGTATCCATGGTGAGATTTTGTCAGGCCCAACAGCCTTTGTCACATTTAGCTCCAACAGATTCCTTTTGACGTCATCACCGGTGAGGTCAAATTCCTCCAAGGTTTGCCTCTTCATTTAGTGTAGGAACTTCTCCTTGTTCTATTGTGAAGACCTCCTGGAATCTCTTGTTAAGTTCTTCACACACCTTCTTGTCATTCTCTGTGTATCCGTTCTCCCCTTTCTCAGTTTCATCAATTGTTCCTTCACTGCTGTTTTCCTCCTGATGTTGCTGTGGAGCAGCTTTGGTTGGGTCTTAGCTTTATTCGCGATGTCATTTTCATACTGTCTCTCTGCTTCTCTTCTCACTGTAAGGTCATTTCTGACCCTCTGGTATCTCTCCTTGCTCTCTGGTGTTCTGTTATTCCTATAGTTTCTCCGTGTTCTTTTACTCAATTGCTTCGCTACCTTGCATTCCTGGTTGAAGCCTGGATTCTTCTGTTGCTTTTCATTTTTCTCTTTTTGGACCTGGATAAACTTCTGCAGCTTCCTGGCACTTCTGGGAGACATAATTCATCATATCCTGTACAGTCTTTTCTTTGAGTTCTGTTTCCCATGGTATTTCCATTAGGAAGTTCCTCATCTCGTTATATTTTCCTCTTCGGTAATTTAGTCTTTTCCCTTCCAATCCCATCCTTGGATAGTTATCCCTACCTCTACCAGATACTCAAATGTCAATACTGTGTGGTCACTCATTTCCATGGTGGGCTTCAAATTTGACTTCCCATATTTCTGACTCATTCAAGGTGAATATCAGGTAGAGTCTAGCTGGTTCGTCATTCCCTCTCATTCTTGTGGGTCATTTGACATATTGGCCCAGAATGTTCCTTGTTGTCACTTTTATTTATTTATTTATTTATTTATATACAAGAAGGAACATTGGATTCATGAGAGTACAGAGACTTGAAGTTTTACATTCTTGTAAAGCCATTAGCAAGCGTAGCGTTTCGGGCAGATCCTTAATCTAACATACCCCCCTCCCCGCTCGGCTCGTTGCTACCGTGAGGGGGACTTAGTGGGCGGCTGCCGGAGTGTGATGCTCCTTGGGACAGTCCTCTGTCCTTTTCTAGCCTTGTGCTCCTGCTGCCGTCCTCTCCAATTATGCTGAGCACCTTTTCCTTTTCCTTCTGTTTCGTTTTTCTCCCCCTCTTCTCCTATCTGCTTGTCGTTTCCTGCCGACTTTTTGCTTGTTTTGGATCTTTCTTTGGACTTCTTCTATTTTGACGCCCGGGTGCTTGAGGAGGCATAATCTTGCACCCATAGAACTGTAGTACCCAACGTCGAGAGCGAGGGGAACCTTTTATTGTCAATCCCCCTTTCAATGTGTAGTGCCATTTGGGTGAGGTGATGTAATACAATAGTGGGGTGAAAAAACAAACTTTCAACAAAACACAGAACACGGAACAATGGGTATAGATATGTAGAAGTTGGGTAACAGATAGAAGTTGGGTAACAGAACTGCAGAAGGCCTATTATCCCATATTTCCTGATGTTTCTATATTGGAGCGGAGTCTTGAAGTGGGTAGAATATAGTTGTGCATTAATTGGCTGTTGATTGCTGGTGTTGACTACCTAACCTAACCTAACCTATAAAGATAGGTTAGGTTAGGTAGGGTTGGTTAGGTTCGGTTATATATCTACGTTAATTTTAACTCCAATACAAAAAAATTGACCTCATACATAATGAAATGGGTAGGTTTATCATTTCATAAGAAAAAAATTAGAGAAAATATATTAATTCAGGAAAACTTGGCTTATTAGGCAAATCGGGGCCATGCATAGTAGGCTGAGAAGTGCGTTCTGGCTACTAGGTACGACATATATATATATAATATCGTACCTAGTAGCCAGGACGCACTTCTCGGCCTACTATACAATGCCCGATTTGCCTAATAGGCCGAGTGATTTTCTTTATTTTTAATAAATTGTTTGTAATTAGTTTACTTGAATCATTAATATCATTTTATATTAAGAACATAAGTTATTCACTTAGTTATAATAATGAGGAAGAATATGAGTGTATGAGTGAGTGAAGTAACGTCATGTCTGTCTGTCTCCCTCACAGCCGGCCTCCTCACCTTCTTCCTCCTGGCGGGCTTCCAGTGGAACACCTCCATTTGCCTCGAGGCTCTGCTGATAACACTGTAAGTACGTCTGACTTTATAATATATACATGACTACCTGCAGATGTATATACTCCTGTCACAGTACCAGTAGGATATATAGTGTGTACTCGTGAGGTAGTATTTGTACCGTATGTATCTGCATGTATACTCTCTTGATATACTACTTTCTTGTATTTATGTTCTGTGTGTGCAGAACAGAGCCTTTAGCTCTCGGGCCCGCCTTGCCAAGCAATCAATTTTTCTTTTATTATCTCTGCAACATATATTTCTCTCTAACAAACACGCGCTCACATATTCCCAGGAAGCAGCACGTAGCAGCTGTCTAACTTCCCAGGTACCTATTTACCTGGGTGCACAGAGCATCAGGGTGAAAGAAACTCTGCCCATTAGTTTCCGCCTCGGCCGGGAATCGAACCCGGGCCCTTAGGACTACGAGCTATACCCGTCAGTGTGTGTACTCTCCTGTCCTAGTACCTGCATGTGTGTACTCTCCTGTCCTAGTACCTGCATGTGTGTACTCTCTGTCCTAGTACCTGCCTGTGTGAACTCTCCTGTCCTAGTACCTGCATGTGTGTACTCTCCTGTCCTAGTACCTGCATGTGTGTACTCTCCTGTCCTAGTACCTGCATGTGTGTACTCTCCTGTCCTAGTACCTGCATGTGTGTACTCCCCTGTCCTAGTACCTGCATGTGTGTGTACTCCCCTGTCCTAGTGCTTACTTGTGTTACTCTGCACACTCCTGTCCAAGTGTCTGCCTAGATGAATAGGAGTGCCCCAAGGCACCATGGGAGTGCTTGGAGATGAAGGAAATGACTGCAAATTGTCAAAAATCTATTTCTTGTTGTTCAGTCACAATCTTAAATTATTCACAGGAACATTGAAGCACTAGAAGCCAAGACATTCATCATAACTTCAGTATTCAAGGTAATGTCTGAACTGTAAAGCAAACTTGAGAGAAGAGTAAAACTTGTTCTGGCCGTGCAGTAAACACCAAGCTTGTCCAGCTTATCCCAGAGGTGTCTAAGAAATGTGAAGCAGACGTCATTGTTTTCTATTAAAGAGCAATAAAACACTAAAGAAACAGGCATAACTTCTGTAAAATGCGACTTTCTATCAAAGTATCAAAATTGAGCCTAACAAGTGCCAGCGGCACTGATACAAGTAACGGTTTTGTTCCCATTTCCTGTCATAATATCATTCATATTGATAATTCCAACTCAATACCTGCTCAATTACCCAATTCCTGCTCCCGTATAGCAAACCCTTAACCTGTTCCCTCCTATCTCTGGCACAAAAAGTTCTTTCCAAATACCTCACCTGGGAATCACCCCACAACCAAAATTAGCTTACTTACTTCCTTAACCGGCGATCCGTTCATTGCCTTGCCTTTCAGGTGCATTGCAGTCTCCCCATAGTATTCGCCCTCCAACGTGGCGAATGAGTTGCAGGTATTCACGAAACTGTAGAAGGCCTTGTCTGAGTTTTCCTGTCCAACGTGACATTCCAAGAACACTAGCACATAAGAATTATGGAGAAATATAAGAATTATATACAATGTTTTGTGTTGATGTATTTATTTTGTGTTGTGTTCAAGTTAATTGGTATAAGGAAAAGGGAAGGAGAAGGGCCTCAAAATAGCATACACTTAAAGTGTATTACACGAACAGTAGGAATCTGAGAAACCAAATAAACGATTTAAATGCTCTTGTCTGCACAGAAACAATATTATTGCAATTACCGAAACATGGATAAATACAGAAAACGTAACTATTAGCTGAATATCAAATAAACGGATTTAAACTATTTAATACAAAGAGACATATTAGACGAGGAGAGGCCGTAGCCATATATGTCAGGGAAAATATGAAATGTAGAGTCAACGAGGGAATCGTAACTGAGCCACACACACAAACTATTTGGTTAGAATTAAACGAAAACGCTGTAAATCTTATATTATAATCATAATATAATTACATTTGTTAATTTAAATATATATTAATATCTTATAATATAATCTTATAATACAAAGCTTATAATAGGTATCCCCTTCTTATATACAGGCCACCAAACTTAGAATGGAAGCAAAACATCTACGGGATGAAATATCTGAAGCATCTAGGTCAAACAATATTTCTGTCATGGGTGACTAATTTTAGTGGAATAAACTGGTTTAACAGAACGGAATACCAAAGTAGATTTTTTGGAAGTAATTGACGATTGCTTCCTTGAGCAACACATTATGGAACCAACTTTGGGAAAATAAATTTTAGACTTAGTGTTAACTAACAGAGAGATGCAAATTAATGACATCAAAATAGAGAGTGAGCTATGGAATAGTGATCACAAGGAAATCAGATTTACCATGGAATGAAATAGATGTGTAAGACAATTCTGTTAAAGTGGCAAACTTCCGAAAGCTGATTTTAATGAGCTAAGAAATTTCTTGGGTGGAATAGATTGGAAATACCAACACCTGGGTATGGGGGTGTTGTAACCCCTATGCTTATCGGTAAGGTTCATGTGACTTGCAATCGTAAATAATTAGTAAATGCGGCCTTGCTCATATCACATTGTGTAGGGATGAAATAAACGATTGCTTCACAAACATCAATATATTTCATGAAGAGGGTAACAAAGAACAATACAAAATAAAACTTAAGTACTAGGTATCTCCAAAATATTCAAAGACAATAATAAGGTGAAATAACACCTAATGAGCAATTATCACTTTATTATTATATTTTCATGAATAGTTAGGTATGCAAATTATGGTCTAACCAGATAATTAACTATGTTACTAAACAATAAACAGGCATCAAATGACTTATCTCTAAAATTCAGGTTCAACCTAGTCAGCTCCACCCACGCTACCAACCCGTCCTCGACTCAAGTCCATTACATCCAGCGGTCGACCCCCACAGATGCATTGATAAATTTTAACATGCTGTTCATTCAAAACATAAATTTTACTTAAAGTATATATTTTGGCGGGTGCATGGAATCACTTTGGGTCTTTGTTTGGAGGGCGGGCTGCACGCTACTGATTCCACCAAGTTTTTTTATATATTTATTTTTACATGCGTACATGCGAATAAATACAATAAAACAAGAACAAAACAGAACACAAACACAAAGGCACAAAACAAAGAAAGACAAATACACTAAATACCGGCCTGAAGGGCTGACAACAAAAACACAACAATTGAGCATAAACACAAAGGAACACAGTAAATATAGACAACAAGACAATACAGGAGGGTAATGGAAATAAACAAATACTACACATAGCACAAAATCACAGTAGAAAAGGAACAGTGCAAGACATGTCGTGCAATGTTAAGCGTACAGGCAAGCATGAGTAAGGCAACAGATTACAATAATCACAAAGGCACAGTTACAAAGGACAAAGGCACAAGGTTATAAAGGACAAAGGCACAAAGTTATAAAGGACAAAGGCCCAGGTAGAAATTACAAAGGCACAAAGTTATAAAGCACCAAATACACAAAACATCGGCCTGAAGGGCCGACAACAAAACAATAAGCACGGCAGTACAATGACAAAATACCCAAACCCTCACCCAACAACCCAAACCGTGAAACAACACAAAATAAGCCAACTGGCCCTGAAAAACCACACAGAGAGGTACAACACATAACACCAAAAAAGTAAATACAATACACTCATGCACACACGCACGCAACCGCACACTACGCACACAAACGAACACAACACATAGCACAAACTCACACACACAAAAAATCACTTAAAAGAATAAGACACGAGAGTGGTAGGCAAATACTTCTCAGGAAAATCATGCCTAGGATATTTCTGCTTATAAGCTTCCCACACTAAGTACTCCCTGTCGGTAGGACACCGGTCCCCCTGCTTCAGGGGGGGCGGGCATAAACTCGGGAACCACCAGATCAGGCGGAAACGGCAGCATCCGGAGCTGGGCGACAGTTGTCGCATAACGAGGTAAGGCAGAGCGAAGGGAAGCAGAAGACATGGAAGAAGCAGACGCAGGTCCCCGAGACGGTCCTGCCGCCGGACGCACAGGAGAAGACGACAAAGGCCGCCGAGATGGCAACCCCCACACCTGACACCGCAGGAGACACAGTAGAGACGGTCGGAGACGGGAGAAGTGGCAAAACCGCTGCCAAAGAACCAGGGGACGAAACTGGGGGCACTGAACCCCAAGAGCGAGCAGTCTTCTTGAACACCATCACCAGGTCACTACGCTCACCAGCAGGAGGAACCACCCCCCATGCAGAACCGGAACCATCCGACGCAGGCGACGCACTGGAAGCAAGCTCCACAGGCACCTCACGAGAAGAAACATCGATACAGGCAGCCGCAGGCACATGGACCTCTGCCACCACCGAGGAATGCGACGGAACCTCACCACTGTCACTGGAAGATCCACCATCGTCGAATTCTCCCGCATCAGCCCAATCAGAAAATCTCCGGGAACGCTTGGGCACCGGTCTCACATCATCAGAGCCAGATGTCGACCCAGAGACCCGGACAACACAAGCCGGGCGAACCGACGCCCTCCACAGGACGGCAGTATCCTCAACCACACGGGGAACGAGGTCAAGCACAGTAGGAGGTCCCACAGCGACCCCAGCACCCAACACATCCTGGGCACACGGCGAGGGTGCAGTGACAGGCACCACAGACGGAGAACAGGAAGACGGGGGAGCCGTGCATACAGGAGCCGGAAGAACCATGGAAGCATCCAGGACAGCAACCGGGGCAGGACGAACACTTGACGGCGACACAACCGCCTGAGAAGAGTCAACCACAACAGGCGACACAGCCTCTGGAGGAGGGACGACATCAGCAGGAGATGCTTCAGGCGACACACGGGGTACGGTAGCAACCAAAGCGGCGTCCACACCCACCAAATCCTCCTCCACAGGGAGCGGCGGGAAATCCTCCTCACGGAAGAGGTTGACGGCCGCGACGGCAGGTTCAGAGCACCCAGCAGCCTGATGACCCAAGAGGCCACAACGGTAACACGTACGGGGCTGGCGAGCATAAAACACTCGAACAGAACACCCCAGAAGCCTCACTTGAGAAGGAATGTTCGCCCACAGCCTCATTCCTAGGGTGCGAATATTAGACCGCACACCCTTTAGCGGACCCGAGGAGAGCAGGTGCAACCGCACACTGACGACCGCCCCGAACTGGCCGAAATAACGCCTCAGCAGTCCCTCCGGAAATTCCAGGGGCGCCCCATGCACGCTTACATATGTGATGGCACCACTGTGATCGGAGACAGTCACAGTGCCCTCACCATCAGGCAGGGGCAAGGTCCGCCCCTCGTACCGACGTAAAAACGCCCTATATACCTCCTCTGTCGTTAGTTTAACAACCACTCTACGGGCAGACACCAGCTGGACAGCATAAACATCCCCCACAGGGACCCGCAGCATGTCACACAGCACCAAACCCACCTCGGGATATTCCGTCCGAGCAGAAAACTCGAGGCCTATAGACTAGGCACGCACAACAGGGGGGAGGGGGCCCCCCATGGCGCCGACACACCAAACCGCACCCTCACAACTCTAGGTAGCAACTGGCAGGTCAAGCGAGTGCGTTTTGACTCCCTGGCGGCCAACGAGCGAATCCAATGAATCCACCAAGTCGCTGCTCTCCTCCAAGCTCCCTCACCCCCCCCCCACACACACAGTTACCAAACACTTGACATACTCTTAATTAACACACTACATTCGGAAGTAACCACTCTATAACAAAGGCAATCTCATTATTATAGTATTTTATACAGTCTAGACTCATAACTAAAATCATCAACATTTTAAAAGGAAATAATAATTCTGAATGATGAAACAAACTGGCAACACAACCAACCGACCTAGACTTGTCCTCAATGGATGCAAACCATACCTGTCCACATTCAGGCAAGCCCCTTGACCATCTCCCACACAAGAATACATTTCATACAGTAATATTTCATCATATGAATTATAAGATATACTATGCAATGTTATCAAATACCATATGCAACCACTCACAATATATGCAAATTTACTCCTGTGAGAATCAGGGACCAGATTCACGAAGCAGTTACACAAGCACTTACGAACGTGTGTATCTCTCCTCAATCTTTGACGGCTTTGTTTACATTTATTAAACAGTTTACAAGCATGAAAACTTTCCAATCAACTGTTGTTATTGTTATAAACAGCCTCCTGGTGCTTCGGAGCTCATTAACTGCTTAATAATTGTAAACACATTCGCCAAAGATTGAGAAAAGATATACAGATGTTTCTTAGTCCATTAAAATCAAACTCCACCTCTTCTAAAATCTGGCACTTTAATGGAATTTTCTCTTACACATCTTTTCCATTCTATGCTAAATCTGATTTCCCTGTGATCATTGTTACCTAGCTAACTCCCTATTTCGATGTCATTAGTTGGTGACGTTATGCCACTCATCATGGCAACCATCACCCTTTAGTTGCCTCCACAACTCGGACGGCCGGGCCTTGTCTTAGATTCTCCTCAATTCTCCAAACTTCTCCTTACTGACGCCATCAGGTTTAGATAGACCCACTCAGCGGGCATACTTCTACACTTGATCTCTGCATTGCGGAAGGTCCCTTTCAGTTGGCGCAGATTTTGACTAGGACATATCTGGGCAGTGATTACCTGCCCGTCGTCATTTCTTTTTGAGGCACAGTTAGTCCTGTCCTGAGCACGCAGAGATCCAGGTTGGTCTTCTAGGAGAAGAGGTGGCTTGAGTTTGTGGCGGATGACTGGTTAACCCTTACTCCAGTTGCAGCAAAGTTATACGGGGTCAGTGGATGCCCTTTCCGAGTCCCTCTTCGCTATGGACTCTCGACATCTTTAAGAGATCCAGTGGCCGGACCTCTACTTCATCCCACCAAGGAGCGTCGTGTTGGAGTTCTGAATGCCTGCAGGCTGCCCTGGACAGTCGCCGTGCATGGAATTTGTGGCATCGCCACCCCAACCCATCTCAGCGACATACTTTCTGCAGGACAGATGTTATGTGTAGGCGGATATTTCTCCTTGCCAAACTCAGGGCCTGGGCTGACTATTGTGCTTCTCTCCTCTTCGACTCATACATCAGGCTGTGAGCAGCTGCGTTCAACAGCCTAGTCGTCCAGTTCAGCAACCAGGAGGCCTTGTCGATGACCGGGCCATGGGGACGCTAAACCCCAAAAACACGTCAAGGTAACCTTAAGGTAACCTTAAGGGTGAGCATGTGAATAGGTGTAGCAGGTGTGTGGGGATGAGTGGTGTAGAGTGTGTTGCTCTGTTCGCATGGTTTAGTTGTAGTAGTAGAAAGATGATTATTGAAAGTGTATGTTTGTCAGCATAGAGTTGTATATGTGTGCCTGTATTTTAGCATGGGGGCTATAGATCTAAACATTGGGGACAGGTGTGGTGCACATGGGGGGTTGGGGTGAATGAATGGGTTGGGAGCTGGGGTGAGGCGCTCGCTGACTGTGTTTTCTCACTTGGAGCAGGTGGGTGAAAATAGTTCATATTCTATCTGAATGATTCGCCCATAGAATACTTTTTCACCAAGAGAGTATGGAGAAGTGTGGGCACAGGAGTGTATGATAGATACATTACAACCTCGCTAACCAGAGGATGGGATGTTAATGACCAGTTTCGGTCACACACTCCCCCCAACCCACTCCACATCCAGTAGCACCCATCCACCCCCACCCCCTGCTCAAAGATTCCCTTAAGGTCAGACCTTAAACAGTGATGCCTGGTTTGGCCCGTGTTAATAATCTCTGTGCTGAACTCAACACACCGCCTTAAGCACTTCCCCTCGCACTGTGGTCTACGTAATGTTCGTCAAATACTATTCTAACCTCTGCATAGAACAGTCCTTAAGCAGTTTAGCGACAGGTGATGGAGGGAGGGAGTCTTGGAGCAGGGGGGTGGTGGTGGGAGCTACCGGATGTGGAGTGGGTAGGGGGAGTGTGTGACCGAAACTGGTCATTAACATTCCATCCTCTGGTTAGCGAGGGTGTAATGGCTGGCCTCTACGTTTGATCTGATGGAGGTCTGCCTGACAGAAGGAGACCTCGACAGAAGTCCTTGGTTAATGTGCAGTTTTTAACGCTCTAAGGCCGAGTGAGAGATAGTGGACACCCTCTGAAATTCTTTAGGCATCTGAACAAATTGTTATGACGTCCGTAGCCGAGTGTTAAGTGTTTTAGGATGTTCCATAGCTCCACGGCTCGGAAGGAGTTGTAGAGTGGAGCCAAATCAACTGCAGATGACGTGCCTACTACAAAATCATATGTGAGGATGCCTTACACATCTTAATACATTATTCTGTTTATCCTTCTATCTATTATAAACTCCTACACACCCATTTCTCCATACACTCTTAGTGAAAAAGTGTTTTATGAGTGAATCATTCAGAATGGACATGGACTATTTTCACCCACCCGCTCCGAGTGAGAAAACACAGTCGGCGAGCACCTCACCCCTGCTCCCAACCCATTCATTTACCCCATCCCCCATGTGTGCCACATCCCCCTGCATAACTCTCTCTAAGCATACACGCACACCAATACAATTCTACATATGTAAACATGCACTCTCAACACTCATCTTACCACTACTACTACTCCATGCGAACAGAGCAACACACACTGCATCACTCATCCCCACACATCTGCTACACCTATTCACATGCTCACCCTAATCTAACCTTACACCCCATTAAACACAGGGAGACGTAGGACATCTGCGAGGGTCACCTCTCACCGTGCTGAGAAGGGTCGCCCCACTCCACCTTGGACATGTGTGCCACATCTGGTTAACCTGCCCAGGTTGTCACAGACGCTCTACGTCTGCATTCTCTCTACTACTCTGGTTCTCAGGTGTCTTCCCCAACTTGTGGAAATGCACCATTCTTTTCCTTTTTTCCAAGCCTGGAAAGGACGCTTTAGTCCCGAGCTCATATCGGTCTGCTTCCATGTCTCAGGAAATTCATGAAACACCTGGTACATCTCTGACTGCAGTCAGTAGTATAGAACTTGGGTCTCCTGCCAGAGAGCTTCAGTGGGTTTCAGCCGAGAAGGAGCACTATGGACTGTCTCCTCACCTTAGAATATCGAAGAATGGACGCTAATCGTCAGAGGAGGGTACTTCTTGCAACTTTCTTTGACATCCAGAGTGCGTTTGACTCTGCATCAAATTTAGCTGTCCTTCAGGGCTTGGGACTCTCGGATTCTACAATTAGGTGGGTTTGAAGCTGTCTACAGGGCCACTCGTTTAGAGTGGCGGTGGTTGGTGTCGACTCCTCGTCCCACCCGAGTAGTGTTCTCGAGGGGAATGATCCTCAGTTCACTCCTGTTCTTCATTCTTCTGCCCGATCTCCCGGTCTTCCATTGTGCCCAGGTTTTAGGCCACATAGATCACATAATCCTTCTGGCAGATGGTGCCACTCTCCCAGAGGTGCAGGGTTTCCTGTAGGATGCAGTAAGCGTGTTCTCTGGAAGTTTGATGGGGAAGGTGCTCTCAATCAACCTGGAGAAGAGTTACCATATACTTCACCTGGGCCCATTTGCTGGTTCAGCTGGTGGTGACCGTCGGTGGGCCTCGTGTTATGAACCCAAGTCCATCATCAGAGCACGGAGCAGTGACGTCAACGCCATCTGTGAGTCCGCTTCCGAAACCCCCCACAACACGGACAACGACATCTAGTGATGACGGAAATATACCGGCAAGAGGCGCTAGATTTCTGTCCTAGTCTGCTCGTGAGGTAGCTGGTGCTGACCTCTGGTGAGGTGGCGCTTAGACAATGAGTGCCATCTATGGAGCAAAAAGGTGTACGTTTGTGGCTAAGCCAGTAAGTGATGTTTCCTAGTGGTCCCATGTAGTGTCCCAGAGTACTGATGACGTGTCTGTATTCACAGAGTCAACGTAGGGCTGCTGTGATTATGAAAAGTCAGTTTACCTAAGGCAGCCAAGGTCTCTACACCAGTCTGCTTTACAGAAGCAGTGAGCTGCCACCGGACGAGAACTGTAGAGTGTTCAACTGTCTGCCTGAGGAGTGGCAGTGACGGGACTGGCTGGTGGAAGAGACAACCGACTGTGGAGCTGAAAGAGGAGAGTAACCAGCGAGTTACACGAAGCTCCTGCCTAGGGCTCGCAACCCTAGTATTCACTCGGGAAATAGCCTAACAGCGTGAGGCTGATTAGTACCTGCCAGCAACAGGCTGGACTGTGGTTGTGGGCCTTCCCGACGAGGCACCTAGTGGAATTGTGATTTGGCTAGCCCGTGGCCAAGGTAGACTCATCGTTGTTTCCTGGTACATGCTGATGGTAGTACCACGGATAAGGAAACCCGGTACAATTCTGCACGGAGTGAGCTTCACCAAGTGTTCAGTGTCTTCTGAGAGAGACGATGACGTACATAGTGTAGTAATATTTTCCGTATAAGACTTTTACATATATATGGTGATGGAAGAATAATTATATATGGTTAAAGTGACGAACTAGTGTATTTAATGTACATCCCCTTTTATTATATATATATATATATATATATATATATATAATAAAATATATATGAACTTTCGTACCACCTGAAAAGAACCCGGCTGCGTCCCATTGTGGCCATAACGCCTCGTCTCCCAGTCATCACGGATCACAGGCGGCTGGGAGTGGTTCTTGATGGCCCTCGGCTGATGAAGTGTCGTGTGGCTTTCCTACGGGCCTCCTACCTTCGCCATATCAACTTTATGAAGCGGCACTCCTGGGTGACATAGGGGGCTAAGCGGGAGTCACTCCTAGCCTTCTGTAAGGAATTTACTTGTAGGAAGATCATGTATGGGATTGAAGTTTGACTCGGCAGGTCTGTCGTTCTTGGCACAGCAGAATCCTGTCCAAAACGGTACCATCCACTCTGCGCTTGGGGCTATGACCTCCTCGCCAGTTCTGTCTTCATTCTGAGTTGGGGGTTTGGCCATTGTGCTTAGAACGCCTTTTAGCCATTTATCGATGGCTCCAATAAGTAGTGCATGTCCCATCTGCACAACCGCTTACTGCCCTGCACATGTGCACAATGGTGGGATGCCCCAGCTGGACGTTCCAGGTGACATCAGCTGCCTTTCATCATCCGCTTCTGAATGCATATTCAGTTTTCCCTTCCAGTCCCTGTACTTATCTCTGGTCCAGTTATCTCTGGTCGCATTACGAGTCTTCCATTAAGTTTCCTGTCTTTTAACGGTTGTCTTTTACATGGATTCTCTTCTGACCCTATGGATATCACCTGGCCATTCGCGGGACCACCCTCAAACTGTGGCACAGATGCGTGGGGAACTGCTGTCGTACTCTGGTTCCCCGGTTGGTCAGACTCTCTGCAATGGGTTCCGTCTCATGTCGGGATTAATGGCAATGAGGTGGCAGATGCAGCATCAGGATTGATGCATGGTCTCCATAAAGTTACACAGGTGTCTCTGGAACAAATGGACTCTCCCATAGCTCTGGGCAGCCTGCCTTGCAGAATGAGGTGGAAATGTCGACGGCCCTTAAGCCCTCTTCTTTGGATACCTCTGGGAGGGCGCCTTTTCCTGCGTCCTTGGGCCCCTTAAAGTTCATGCCTTCTTGACATGATCTTCACTCGCCTTCGGATTGGGCACACCAGTCAGGCTGAGCATCTTCACTGTCGCTGGTTGAATGACGCCCCCTTCTGCCAGTCGTGTCTCAACAAGGTGGATACTGTGAAACATCTACTTCTCCACTGCTCACGAGTTTATAGTTCTCGCATCAGACTATACAGAGTGCTATCCATAGGTTGCACATTCTTCACCTCATGGTTTCCATTTTCCTTCACCTTGGGCACGAGAGAGGAGCACATCTGTTATGACATCTTCTGATGTATTTTTCACTTTACTGGACATGTCTGTCGACTGAAGAGGCTGTAGGGATCCCATTCCTCTTCGGAATTTCCCAGTATTGGGCAGCCAGGGAGCATCTGATCTATCAATCGTCGTCGCCCCTAAATCAACAACAACAACATCATTCTTTTCATAGACATTTCTCGGTTATCTGTGCATATCCCAATTGCATTGCATTAGATTTGCCATATTTGTTCTTATGTTCTTGAATCAGAAGTCGTCTGTTCCTGTTCCCACCTATATAAAAAATGATAAAATAAAAAATATGTATCAGTTTTAGTGGATATAAATAGAAATTGCCTTGTATGGGCCAAAAGGCTTTCTGTAGTTCCATTTATTCTAATAGTATTATGTTGCGTACAGGAGCTTTAGAATGTTTGGTGAAGATGAGGGCTGGCGGTACATACTACACTCACTGTGGGCTTGGGGCGTGCCGGGGCTCATCACCAGCCTCGCCCTCACCCTCAACCACTACCGCGCCTCCCTCCCCTGCAGCGTCATCACCCCCAGGATTGGTCTCACCAACTGCTTCTTCTCCGGTCAGTCTCCCGTGTTGTACTTACACCGCAGGAGCAGTGCTGTAAACATTGCTGTGCCAGAGTCACATATCTGGGGAATTATATAATCCAAACAACAGGTTAAGCAGTATTTGACTGTATTTACAAATCTCATTGAATTGTCTACAGACCAGAAGGCCAAACTGGTGTACCTGTATGTGCCCATGTTGCTGACACTGTGTGCCAACACCTTCCTGCTGGTGGCCTCCCGCTGCGTCCGCTCAGCAAACCTGCGCCGACTGGAAAAAGGTTAGTTAAGTTCATATATTATGCACCCCGGCTATATCCATACTGTGAGTGGCAATGAAAACGTTAGAGGCACTTAGTGGGCTCATGAACTAAGCCCCCCCCCCCCCCTCCATTATTCGCTTTGCGTGTTACATCTTGTTTGATAGCCGATTTCGCCGGGATTGTGAAGATGTGCTGACGGCATGTGATATAACGGTGACCGGGAGCTTGACCCAATGAGGCGGTCACTGTGGGGAAATCTGGCTCCAGTATAATACTAATAAAATGTATAATTTTAAGAATGCAAAATAATGATTAATTCTAAGATAGCTCGAAGGACCAGAATGAGTAATTAAATGAGAAAGTCAGTGGCTTATAGATCTATAATTATATGAATAAATTCTATTAAGCAATGACTGTAAATTATATAATTCTAGAGCCAGCCTCCCATGACACATTCTTGGGGGGGGGGGTATTCTATAAGATTAATCTATGTGTAACATATATTATGCAATAATAATAATAAGTATAATATGCACACACATAGATAATGAATAAAGTATGTAATGCAAGAAATACTACTGCAATGTAAAGATTAATAATGCATAAATGGCAGTATCAGATATATAGATATATGTATATGGACTCTGAAGAATATGGTACTGTCTACAATGAAAACTGATTGTCTCGGCTGTGACAGGAGGACGTAGATGCAGTCCACTGTACGCCAGGCTGGAAACAGTTTGAGAGTGTTACTTGGCACACGTGAGGGTATGGCGGTCACATGCTTCCTCAGGGGTGTTGCACCATGCTGCAATAATGATAATTCCGTAATTTCCACTCCAAACTAATATTTACACACATATAAGGTAATATCTAAATATTTGGAGGGGAAAGAGCTGCACTTACATGGACTTTTGGGTATGCCCACAGCGTGACGACATGGCTACCTATATTAATCATATTTAAGAGCTCTATAAATATCAATAAAAGGTGAAATGCCTGCCGAACTGGTGTCCGTGATTCTGGGAAGCTGCGTCCTCAATCTGGCATCTAAAGATGTTCGGATGCCGGTTGGATGAGAAGATTTGTTGGACCGCTTACGGAACACTTTCACGCTTCTTGATGGTAATGGCGAGAGTCCTCTCTCCTCCCTCCCCAAAGTTGCGCATGCGCAATAGCTCACCGTGAAGATTCGAGCATAAATTATATTTATTTATTAACGCTAAATAGGGAAGGGGGCGTTTATGAACACGCTTGATGGTTTAGATAAATTCTTTATGCGGTGATGTTTAATTCTCAAAGTGCACGTCAGTTAATGTAGACTGCACAAATAAAACAATACTTGCTTGGTGGTGGAAATGATGTTAGATTATGATATGATTTACTGGAACAGCGATTAAGCTGGGTAAGGAAATTCCAGTAAACTGTTGTATACTAAAAGTAAACCTATTACTAAATCATTATTCCTAATAAAGGAAAGTAAATGGTTGGTTGCATTTGTATGAGATCTACAAGTATGTGGAAATTTTATCCCCCGTGCGTGGCTGACGCAACACTACACAATTCTAGGAGAAATTACGTGATGTTCCACAACCTAATACAGTAAATTCTACAGTAATAAACTACGTATTAGTAGTGTTAGTTAATTATTACGCTTAATACAGGAAATACATCCTGTGGTATTAAGGATTAGTAGATGAATATTAGATGTGTATGAAGCCTAATACAGGAAATACATCCTGTTGTATTAGGGATGAGAATAACTGTTGGAAATTTCCAACAGTCACTAGCCGTTAAGAGGATGGCGTTCTTCGATTGTCGAACCTCAGGGAAGAGGCAGGGATCAGAGATACAAGAAGTTGTCACTGTGACAAGGAGTAGAGGTCGAAAGAAAAACATGGACGGTAACAAAGATAACCAGGAGCTTGAGAGAAGAGTTAGGTTGGGTTAGGTTAGGTTAGGTTAGGTTAGGTTAGGTTAGGTTAGGTTAGGTAGGTTAGGTTAGGTTAGGTTAGGTTAGGTTAGGTTAGGTTAGGTTAGGTTAGGTTAGGTTAGGTTAGGTTAGGTTAGGTTAGGTTAGGTTAGGTTAGGTTAGGTTAGGTTAGGTTTAGGTTAGGTTAGGT
>WNGS01130170.1:61590-75491 GCA_020271785.1 Procambarus virginalis
ACAGTCACAGTGCCCTCACCATCAGGCAGGGGCAAGGTCCGCCCCTCGTACCGACGTAAAACGCCCTATATACCTCCTCTGTCGTTAGTTAACAACCACTCTACGGGCAGACACCAGCTGGACAGCATAAACATCCCCCACAGGGACCCGCAGCTGTCACACAGCACCAAACCCACCTCGGGATATTCCGTCCGAGCAGAAAACTCGAGGCCTATAGACTAGCACGCACAACAGGGGGGAGGGCCCCCCATGGCGCCGACACACCAAACCGCACCCTCACAACTCTAGGTAGCAACTGGCAGGTCAAGCGAGTGCATTTTGACTCCCTGGCGGCCAACGAGCGATCCAATGAATCCCCCAGTCGCTGCTCTCCTCCAAGCTCCCTCACCCCCCCCCCCCACACACACAGTTACCAAACACTTGACATACTCTTAATTAACACACTACATTCGGAAGTAACCACTCTATAACAAGGCAATCTCATTATTATAGTATTTTATACGTCTAGACTCATAACTAAAATCATCAACATTTTTAAAAGGAAATAATAATTCTGAATGATGAAACAAACTGGCAACACAACCAACCGACCTAGACTTGTCCTCAATGGATGCAAACCATACCTGTCCACATTCAGGCAAGCCCCTTGACCATCTCCCACACAAGAATACATTTCATACAGTAATATTTCATCATATGAATTATAAGATATACTATGCAATGTTATCAAATACCATATGCAACCACTCACAATATATGCAAATTTACTCCTGTGAGAATCAGGGACCAGATTCACGAAGCAGTTACACAAGCACTTACGAACGTGTGTATCTCTCCTCAATCTTTGACGGCTTTGTTTACATTTATTAAACAGTTTACAAGCATGAAAACTTTCCAATCAACTGTTGTTATTGTTATAAACAGCCTCCTGGTGCTTCGGAGCTCATTAACTGCTTAATAATTGTAAACACATTCGCCAAAGATTGAGAAAAGATATACAGATGTTTCTTAGTCCATTAAAATCAAACTCCACCTCTTCTAAAATCTGGCACTTTAATGGAATTTTCTCTTACACATCTTTTCCATTCTATGCTAAATCTGATTTCCCTGTGATCATTGTTACCTAGCTAACTCCCTATTTCGATGTCATTAGTTGGTGACGTTATGCCACTCATCATGGCAACCATCACCCTTTAGTTGCCTCCACAACTCGGACGGCCGGGCCTTGTCTTAGATTCTCCTCAATTCTCCAAACTTCTCCTTACTGACGCCATCAGGTTTAGATAGACCCACTCAGCGGGCATACTTCTACACTTGATCTCTGCATTGCGGAAGGTCCCTTTCAGTTGGCGCAGATTTTGACTAGGACATATCTGGGCAGTGATTACCTGCCCGTCGTCATTTCTTTTTGAGGCACAGTTAGTCCTGTCCTGAGCACGCAGAGATCCAGGTTGGTCTTCTAGGAGAAGAGGTGGCTTGAGTTTGTGGCGGATGACTGGTTAACCCTTACTCCAGTTGCAGCAAAGTTATACGGGGTCAGTGGATGCCCTTTCCGAGTCCCTCTTCGCTATGGACTCTCGACATCTTTAAGAGATCCAGTGGCCGGACCTCTACTTCATCCCACCAAGGAGCGTCGTGGTGGAGTTCTGAATGCCTGCAGGCTGCCCTGGACAGTCGCCGTGCATGGAATTTGTGGCATCGCCACCCCAACCCATCTCAGCGACATACTTTCTGCAGGACAGATGTTATGTGTAGGCGGATATTTCTCCTTGCCAAACTCAGGGCCTGGGCTGACTATTGTGCTTCTCTCCTCTTCGACTCATACATCAGGCTGTGAGCAGCTGCGTTCAACAGCCTAGTCGTCCAGTTCAGCAACCAGGAGGCCTTGTCGATGACCGGGCCATGAGGACGCTAAACCCCAAAAACACGTCAAGGTAACCTTAAGGTAACCTTAAGGGTGAGCATGTGAATAGGTGTAGCAGGTGTGTGGGGATGAGTGGTGTAGAGTGTGTTGCTCTGTTCGCATGGTTTAGTTGTAGTAGTAGAAAGATGATTATTGAAAGTGTATGTTTGTCAGCATAGAGTTGTATATGTGTGCCTGTATTTTAGCATGGGGGCTATAGATCTAAACATTGGGGACAGGTGTGGTGCACATGGGGGGTTGGGGTGAATGAATGGGTTGGGAGCTGGGGTGAGGCGCTCGCTGACTGTGTTTTCTCACTTGGAGCAGGTGGGTGAAAATAGTTCATATTCTATCTGAATGATTCGCCCATAGAATACTTTTCACCAAGAGAGTATGGAGAAGTGTGGGCACAGGAGTGTATGATAGATACATTACAACCTCGCTAACCAGAGGATGGGATGTTAATGACCAGTTTCGGTCACACACTCCCCCCAACCCACTCCACATCCAGTAGCACCCATCCACCCCCACCCCCTGCTCAAAGATTCCCTTAAGGTCAGACCTTAAACAGTGATGCCTGGTTTGGCCCGTGTTAATAATCTCTGTGCTGAACTCAACACACCGCCTTAAGCACTTCCCCTCGCACTGTGGTCTACGTAATGTTCGTCAAATACTATTCTAACCTCTGCATAGAACAGTCCTTAAGCAGTTTAGCGACAGGTGATGGAGGGAGGGAGTCTTGGAGCAGGGGGTGGTGATTTGAGCTACCGGATGTGGAGTGGGTAGGGGGAGTGTGTGACCGAAACTGGTCATTAACATTCTATCCTATGGTTAGCGAGGGTGTAATGGCTGGCCTCTACGTTTGATCTGATGGAGGTCTGCCTGACAGAAGGAGACCTCAACAGAAGTCCTTGGTTAATGTGCAGTTTTTAACGCTCTGAGGCCGAGTGAGAGATAGTGGACACCCTCTGAGATTCTCTAGGCATTAGAACAAATTATTATGACGCCCGTAGCCGAGTGTTCAGTGTTTTAGGATGTTCCATAGCTCCACGGCTCGGAAGGAGTTGTAGAGTGGAGCCAAATGAACTGCAGATGACGTGCCTACTACAAAATCATATCTGAGTATGCCTTCCACATCTTAATACATTATTCTATTTATCCTTCTATCTATTATAAACTCCTACGCACCCATTTCTCCATACTCTCTTAGTGAAAAAGTGTTTTATGGGTGAATCATTCAGAAAGGACATGAACTATTTTCACCCACCCGCTCCAAGTGAGAAAACACAGTCGGCGAGCACCTCACCCCTGCTCCCAACGCATTCATTTACCCCATCCCCCATGTGTGCCACACCTGGCCCCAATGTTTACATTTAGAGCCCCCTGCATAACTCTCTCTAAGCATACACGCACACCAATACAATTCTACATATGTAAACATGCACTCTCGACACTCATCTTACCATTACTACCCCCTACTCCATGCGAACAGAGCAACACACACTGCATCACTCATCCCCACACATCTGCTACACCTATTCACATGCTCACCCTAATCTAACCTTACATCCCATTAAATACAGGGAGATGTAGGACATCTGCGAGGGTCACCTCTCACCGTGCTGAGAAGGGTTGCCTCGCTCCACCTTGGACAGGTGTGCCACAGCTGGTTAACCTGCCCAGGTTGTCGCAGACGCTCTACATCTGCATTCTCTCTACTACTCTGGTTCTCCGGTGTCTTCCACAACTTGTGGAAATGCACCATTCTTTTTCTTTTTTCCAAGCCTGGAAAGGACGCTTTAGTCCCGAGCTCATATCGGTCTGCTTCCATGTCTCAGGAAATTCATGAAACACCTGGTACATCTCTGACTGCAGTCAGTAGTATAGAACTTGGGTCTCCTGCCAGAGAGCTTCAGTGGGTTTCGGCCGAGAAGATGCACTATGGACTGTCTCCTCACCTTAGAATATCGAAGAATGGACACTAATCGTCAGAGGAGGGTACTTCTTGTAGCTTTCTTTGACATTCAGAGTGCGTTTGACTCTGCATCAAATTTAGCTGTCCTTCAGCACTTGGGACTCTCGGGCTCTACATTTAGGTGGGTTTGAAGCTGTTTACAGGGCCACTCGTTTAGAGTAGCGGTGGTTGGTGTCGACTCCTCGTCCCACCTGAGTGGTGTTCTCGAGGGGAATGATCCTCAGTTGACTCCTGTTTTTCATTCTTCTGCCCGATCTCCCGGTCTTCCATTGTGCCCAAGTTTTAGGTTACATAGATCACATAACCATTCTGGCAGATGGTGCCACTCTCCCGGAGGTGCAGGGTTTCCTGTAGGATGCAGTAAGCGTGTTCTCTGGAAGTTTGATGGGGAAGGTCCTCTCAATCAACCTGGAGAAGAGTTTCCATATACTTCACCTGGACCCATTTGCTGGTTCAGCTGGTGGTGACCGTCGGTGGTCCTCGTGTTACGAACCCAAGTCCATCATCAGAGCACGGAGCAGTGACGTCAACGCCATCTGTGAGTCCGCTCCCGAAACCCCCCACAACATGGACAACGCCATCTAGTGATGACGGAAATATACTGGCAAGAGGCGCTAGATTCCTGTCCTAGTCTGCTCGTGAGGTAGCTGGTGCTGACCTCTGGTGAGGTGGCGCTTAGACAATGAGCGCCATCTATGGAGCAAAAAAGGTGTACGTTTGTGGCTAAGCCAGTAAGTGACGTTTCCTAGTGGTCCCATGTAGTGTCCCAGAGTACTGATGACGTGTCTGTATTCACAGATTTAATGTAGGGCTGCTGTGATGTACGAAAAGTCAGTCTACCTAAGGCAGCCAAGGTCTCTACACCAGTCTGCTTTACAGAAGCAGTGAGCCGCCGCCGGACGAGAACTGTAGAGTGTTCAACTGTCTGCCTGAGGAGTGGCAGTGACGGGACTGGCTGGTGGAAGAGACAGCCGACTGTGGAGCTGAAAGAGGAGAGTAACCAGCGAGTTACACGAAGCTCCTGCCTAGGGCTCGCAACCCTAGTATTCGCTCGGGAAGTGGCCTAACAGCGCGAGGCTGATTAGTACCTGCCAGCAACAGGCTGGACTGTGGTTGTGGGCCTTCACGATGAGGCACCTAGTGGAATTGTGATTTGGCTGGCCCGTGGCCAGGGTAGACTCATCGTTGTTTCCTGGTACATGCTGATGGTAGTACCATGGATAAGGAAACCCGGTACAATTCTGCACGGAGTGAGCTTTGCCAAGTGTTCAGTGTCTTCTGAGAGAGACGATGACATACATAGTGTAGTAATATTTTCTGTATAAGACTTTTATATATATAGGTGATGGGAAGAATAATTATATATGGTTAAAGTGACGAACTAGTGTATTTAATGTACCGCCCCTTTTATTTTACTTGCATTACTGAGCTTACCTCCTGAAAGCCTCTACTAACTTGGGGCCGGATATATGAACTTTCGTACCACCTGAAAAGAACCCGGTTGCGTCCCATTGTGGCCATAACACCTCGTCTCCCAGTCATCACGGATCACAGGCGGCTGGGAGTGGTTCTTGATGGCCCTCGGCTGACGTAGAAGTGTCATGTGGCTTTCCGACGAGCCTCCTACCTTCGCCGTATCAACTTTATAAAGCGGCACTCCTGGGTGACATAGGGGGCTTCGCGGGAGTCACTCCTAGCCTTCCGTAAGGAATTTATTTGTAGGAAGATCATGTATGGGAGTGAAGTTTATGACTCGGCGGGTCTGTCGTTCTTAGCACAGCAGAATCCTGTCCAAAACGGTACCTTCCACTCTGCGCTTGGGGCTATGACCTCCTCGCCAATTCTGTCTTCATTCTGAGTTGGGGGTTTGGCCATTGTGCTTAGAACGCCTTTTAGCCATTTATCGATGGCTCCAATGAGTAGTGCATGTCCCATCTGCATATCCGCTTACTACCCTGCACATGTGCACAATGGTGGGATGTCCCAGCTGGACGTTCCAGGCGACATCAGCTGCCTTTCATCATCCGCTTCTGAATGCATATTCGCAGTTTTCCCTTCCAGTCCCTGTACCTATCTCTGGTCCAGTCATCTCTTCAGTACCTCCATAGGCGGAGGAGTTCACTCGGGTGTCGGTGGACTTTTCAATGCCTCCTCGCCAGAAGAATAATTTAGAGGGTCTGGCCCCTACGATATTTGCTAACCTGCGTGCCTCATTTTACCCTGGACACCTTTGTGGCTGCTTTCTTTCTTCCTCTCTCCTTCTGCCAGTCATGGAAGCTGTCCACTGATCATGCGTACTTGGCTGAGGAACTATTTGTAATCTTGCTCGCATTACGAGTCTTCCGTTAAGTTTCCTGTCCTTTAACGGTTGTCTTCTACATGGATTCTCTTCTGACCCTATGGATATCACCTCGCCATTCACGGGACCACCCTCAAACTGTGGCACAGATGCGTGGGGAACTGCTGTCGTACTCTGGTTCCCCGGGTTGGTCAGACTCTCTGCAATGGGTTCCGTCTCATGTCGGGATTAATGGCAATGAGGTGGCAGATGCAGCATCAGGATTGGTGCATGGTCTCCATAAAGTTACACAGGTGTCTCTGGAACAAATGGTGACTCTCACATAGCTCCGGGCAGCCTGCCTTGCAGAATGGGAGGCGGAAATGTCGACGGCCTTTAAGCCCTCTTCTTTGGATACCTCCGGGAGGGCGCCTTTTCCTGCGTCCTTGGGCCCCTTAAAGTTCATGCCTTATTGACATGACCTTCACTCACCTTCGGATTGGGCACACCAGTCAGGTTGGGCATCTTCACTGTCGCCGGTTGAATGACGCCCCCTTCTGCCAGTCGTGTCTGAACAAGGTGGATACTGTGAAACCTCTACTTCTCCACTGCTCACGAGTTTATAGTTCTCGCATCAGACTATACAGAGTGCTATCCATAGTTTGCACATTCTTCACCTCATGGTTACCATTTTCCTTCACCTTGGGCACGAGAGAGGAGCACATCTGTTATGACATCTTCTGATGTATTTTTCACTTTACTGGACATGTCTGTCGACTGAAGAGGCTGTAGGGATCCCATTCTTCTTCGGAATTTCCCAGTATTGGGCAGCCAGGGAACATCCGATCTACCAATCGTCGTCGCCCCTAAATCAACAACAACAACATCATTCTTTTCATAGACATTTCTCAGTTGTCTGTGCATATCCCAATTGCATTGCATTAGATTTGCCATATTTGTTCTTATGTTTTTGAATCAGAAGTGGTCTGTTCCTGTTCCCACCTATATAAAAAATAATAAAATATAAAATATGTATTAGTTTTAGTGGATATAAATAGAAAGTGCCTTGTATGGGCCAAAAGGCTTTCTGTAGTTCCATTTATTTTAATAGTGTTATGTTGTGTACAGGAGCTTTAGAATGTTTGGTGAAGATGAGGGCTGGCGGTACATACTACACTCACTGTGGGCTTGGGGCGTGCCGGGGCTCATCACCAGCCTCGCCCTCACCCTCAACCACTACCGCGCCTCCCTTCCTTGCAGCGTCATCACCCCCAGGATTGGTCTCACCAACGCTTCTTCTCGGTCAGTCTCCCGTGTTGTACTTACACCCGCAGGAGCAGTGCTGTAAACATTGCTGTGCCAGAGTCACATATCTGGGGAATTATATAATCCAAACAACAGGTTAAGCAGAATTTGACTGTATTTACAAATCTCATTGAATTGTCTACAGACCAGAAGGCCAAACTGGTGTACCTGTATGTGCCCATGTTGCTGACACTGTGTGCCAACACCTTCCTGCTGGTGGCCTCCCGCTGCGTCCGCTCAGCAAACCTACGCCGACTGGAAAAAGGTTAGTTAAGTTCATATATTATGCACCCCGGCTATATCCATACTGTGAGTGGCAATGAAAACGTTAGAGGCACTTACTTAGTGGGCTCATGAACTAAGCCCCCCCCCCCCCATTATTCGCTTTGCGTGTTACATCTGTTTGATAGCCGATTTCGCCGGGATTGTGAAGATGTGCTGACGGCATGTGATATAACGGTGACCGGGAGCTTGACCCAATGAGGCGGTCACTGTGGGGAAATCTGGCTCCAGTATAATACTAATAAAATGTATAATTTTAAGAATGCAAAATAATGATTAATTCTAAGATAGCTCGAAGGACCAGAATGAGTAAACTAAATGAGAAAGTCAGTGGCTTATAGATCTATATTATATGAATAAATTCTATTAAGCAATGACTGTAAATATATAATTCTAGAGCCAGCCTCCCATGACACATTCTTGGGGGGGGGGTATTCTATAAGATTAATCTATGTGTAACATATTATGCAATAATAATAATATAGTATAATATGCACACACATAGATAATGAATAAAATATGTAATGCAAGAAATACTACTGCAATGTAAAGATTAATAATGCATAAATGGCAGTATCAGATATATAGATATATGTATATGGACTCTGAAGAATATGGTACTGTCTACAATGAAAACTGATTATGTCTCGGCTGTGACAGGAGGACGTAGATGCAGTCCACTGTACGCCAGGCTGGAAACATTTGCGAGTGTGTACTGGCACACGTGAGGGTATGGCGGTCACATGCTTCCTCAGGGTGTTGCACCATGCTGCAATAATGATAATTCCGTATTTCCACTCCAAACTAATATTTACACACATATAAGGTAATATCTAAATATTTGGAGGGGAAAGAGCTGCACTTACATGGACTTTTGGTATGCCCACAGCGTGACGACATGGCTACCTATATTAATCATATTTAAGAGCTCTGTAAATATCAATAAAAGGTGAAATGCCTGCCGAACTGGTTGTCCGTGATTCTGGGAAGCTGCGTCCTCAATCTGGCATCTAAAGATGTTCGGATGCCGGTTGGATGAGATTTGTTGGACCACTTATGGAACACTTTCACGCTTCTTGATGGTAATGGCGAGAGTCCTCTCTCTCCCTCCCCAAAGTTGCGCATGCGCAATAGCTCACCGTGAGGATTCGAGCATAAATTATATTTATATTTATTAACGCTAAATAGGGAAGGGGGCGTTTATGAACACTCTTGATGGTTTAGATAAATTCTTTATGCGGTGATGTTTTAATTCTCAAAGTGCACGTCAGTTAATGTAGACTACACCAATAAGACAATACTTGCTTGGTGGTGGAAATGATGTTAGATTATGATATGATTTACTGGAACAGCGATTAAGCTGGGTAAGGAAATTCCAGTAAACTGTTGTATACTAAAAGTAAACCTATTACTAAATTATTATTCCTAATAAAGGAAAGTAAATGGTTGGTTGCATTTGTATGAGATCTACAAGTATGTAGAAATTTATCCCCCGTGCGTGGCTGACGCAACACTACACAATTCTAGGAGAAATTACGTGATGTTCCACAACCTAATACAGTAAATTCTACAGTAATAAACTACGTATTAGTAGTGTTAGTTAATTATTACGCTTAATACAGGAAATACATCGTGTGGTATTAAGGATTAGTAGATGAATATAAGATGTGTATGAAGCCTAATACAGGAAATACATCCTGTTGTATTAGGGATGAGAATAACTGTTGGAAATTTCCAACAGTCACTAGCCGTTAAGAGGATGACGTTCTTCGATTGTCGAACCTCAAGGGAAGAGGCAGGATCAGAGATACAAGAAGTTGTCACTGTGACAAGGAGTAGAGGTCGAAAGAAAAACATGGAGGGTAACGAAGATAACCAGGAGCTTGAGAGAAGAGTCTCGGCCATCGTCAAGAGTGAGACACCATCACCGGTGGACAGGAGCTGGAGCTATGCACAAAGAGATACTTTAAAGTTATTGCAAGAAGAGTGCCGAGAATTAGATTAACCCCCAGGTGTACAGTGAGGGTACCCTGCATTCCTGTGTGAGAGATATACAAGAGGTACAAAAGTGGAACCAAGAGGTAGAGCCCCGGGCGGACAGTGAGGGGTTGCTGTATCCCTGAGTGAGTGACTATATAGTGAGTTTTCCAAAAAAAAAAAGGTTCCAAGAGTGAAGTGGGGTCCAGAGCCGAGATCAGGGTGTGTGTGACTGTGAAGGCACATCCCTGGATACAAACCAGAGTTTACAGATATATTGTGTGACGGGTCTTGACCCCAGTTATGTATTCTGCAGAATCGGTAATTACATTAACGCTTACTCTGCCTTAAAAGGAGTCGATGTCCTCTAGAGCGCTCGACAATGTTTGCCCTAAGTGCCGAAGCACTCTCTGCTCTAGAGCTCCTCTCTTTTAGGGTCGTACTTACCTCCCTACGTGCCGCTGTTCACCTCTGGGAGCACCCCGGTCGAACTAAGAGCAGGGTTCCCACCGAACCCAGCCTTGCATCCTGTAGTGAGTGAGGTAACTACCTCTTCCTAGTTTCCTTGCTGGGGTGTCCGTGGACATGGACACTCAAGGTTTACCCAGGTCGAGTTGCCCGTCCATCATAAGGTTAATCACAAGGTCGCCAACTTGACCCACCTTCCTCTGTGGTCAAGTAATACTTCCAACACAGTGGGATGTCACCTCTTCCAGTTTAATGCTTCTTCAATAGTAGTATGATGCACAGTAAACACCATTGACAACACATCCAAGAAATCAAGATGAGGAAGGAATCACGTTAATTAAATATGATTTGTTTACTCACAATAGGCTACACTTTGAGTAAACAATGTAGTATACTGGTCTGTAAAATCTCTTTAAATCAGTTCGATGACAACACTCTTGAAATTAATCACGATATACGGCAACACTTCACTGTTTCCAAATCGAAAGTTATGAGGTCATCTCTTAACCAACACCTATGTCATCATATGAATGTAAATATATATTATAACACCACACCATTATTTGTAGCCTATAAATCACTACTTAATCAATACATGAAAACATAATCACTGACACACAATAATAATAACACTGCTTTATGTCTGATGTCACTCCTCATATAATTTCTGATTATCACCTTATATGTATATAACACCATTCCTAACACAAAGGGAAAACTCGAAGGGCAATTTAACTACCTTATAGATCGTAGACTCAGTAGATCGTAGGCATGCAGCGCAGCTCCTCACCGATCCACGACGTTGAGACATCCTCTTGTGGGTGAATGACTTCTCCCTTGTAGAGGACCATATCATATACTTCTCGAGCGCTGCTCACTCCACAAGGTGTTCTTCACCATATGTTAGGTTTAAACTGATGTCGCCTGATCTATCCAGACTAATACACTTTCACGCATAAGTCCACCGTCACACATGTAGCTTCGTCGTTTGAATTCTTCTCCCGTGAATTGGTTGTTGAACTGCACCGGACAAGGACTGCTACCAAATATTCTTCACACAGCTCCAGCGTTGTGCACAGCCCGCTAGATGTACCGCAATCCCCAGCTTCCACTCGAAGTTACCCAGAAGCGCTATCGTCACCGAGCCTTACGTGCTATTTTCACACCATCCAGCTCTACCTCATACTCTATCAGGAGTCGACAGTCCTCCCACTTCGTTAGCAGCTGGTAGCTGATAGAATTTACACTCTCCGGAGGCCTGCACCTCTCCAGAACAAGTCAATGCTTGAGTGCACCTCCACTCAGCAGAACCCTTCGTAGCAAGTGACTTGGTCACACGGTTGCCAGATCTAAATTACTGAAAGTAGCGAGCTGACAGTCTAAAAGTAGCGAATTTGTAATAAGAGTAGCCCAATTTTTTTTAAGTAAATGATATGGGTTTCAAAGCAATATATTTTGATATATAGAGTACACTACACGATGTTAATTGTTTTATTGTTTTATTAATATTATTTCTGCACATACACACACATTATATATATATATAATATATATATAATATATATATATATATATATTATATATGGTGACGGTAACGTGTTGGAAATGGTGGTCGGCAGTCTTCCAAATAGCAGATGTCAATGCTGGGCCACATACATGTAAGTTATAAAAAAAAAGGAAAAAAAAAAGTGACTGCTTGTCTGATAATCTGTGGTAAGGTAAGGTAAGATACACGAAAACACAAAAATAAAAAATGCACTTACTTAATCTAGAAAACAAAATAAAATAAAGACAATTCCTTGGCATTTAAAATAATGTAAAGTAAAACATGTAAAATATATATAACAAACTGAAAAGGGGGGAACTGGTACGTTAACAGGAATACAAAGATAAATGGTGCTGGAATATATGCGCAAGCTATCAACCTCTATTTGATCACACAAGGTGGGTCAAGTAGGTGTTCACAGCAAGAGCACTAGATATATTCTGACTGGAGAACTGCTGGCGGTCCTGACATTGGCTTGCGAGGAATGTGATTGGCGTGGAGCTGGAGTGTGTGTGTGTTAAACGGCCAATGAGAATGCAGGACGGCCGCAAGTCGGTAGTTTGGCTGGGAGTAGCAGTTGGCGGGCCGACCAGGTGTGCAGGAGTGGGGGGAGGAGGGAGTTGCAGTGTGTGTGGCTGTCTTGATATATACGTTTAAGCCACTGAATAACGTATCTTGAATATTGTGTTGAACGTGATTCTAGCAGAAGGAGCAGGCTAAATCTCTGGGAAGAGATTATCGTCAACAATATATATAGATATCAGTCTTTCTTGTAAAAACATATGTGTTAAATATGACCGAAAAAGTAAGATTAATAATTCTAACACGATTTTCTCAATATTTCTTATGTTTCTTTTTTACTGTCGATAGTAATTGAAAAATCAATTCTCCAAAATTCTTTTTTATTTCTAGTCTGACGCGACACTTGAACTAGTTTTGTAATAACTTATTACATTTTCAAAGACTTTAGTTTACACACACACAACTGTAACCTGAAAACACTAAACAGAGTTTTTACTAATGCAAACACTGAACATCTTATATATGTCTTATACACTCGTATTGGGTGAGGTGATATGTTTGCAACAGTTTTGGATGAGGTGAACAAACTTTTGACCAACTCAAGACAGACACGGTACAATGGGTATAAATTGGATTAATGAGAGGGAAGAATGGAAGTAACTACAAAGGGCCTATTGGCCATACTTCCTCTTGATGCATCTATATTGGTATGGAGTCTTGAAGTGGGAGAATATAGTTGCATTATTGGCTGTTGATTGCTGGTGTTGACTTTTTGATGTGTAGTGCCTCACAGATGTCAAGCCGCCTGCTATCGCTGATCTATCAATGATTTCTGTGTTGTTTGTTACGACTTCTCTGGTGATGGTTGTAACCAGATCGTTCGTCACGGCTCGTAACCCGTACAGCAGCAAGAAACTTGTAGTCTAGGGACATGACAAAATTGCTGTAATATAGAGCGGGTCACCAGTGTAACCACATGATTGGCACAAGCAAGAATAAAGTATTTCTCCCTTAGGACTGAAGAAATATACATATAATAAAATTTATATATTTTAACAATATAATCAATACAGTATTATATAAAACACAGATGGACAAGATCACTTATAAAAGCAAAATCAAAGTATTGTCTCTCCTATAATAAATGTATATGTATGGCAAAACAAATGTTAACAGACTTATCTCCAAAGATGTTATCTCTCCTGTCCCGTGCGAGTCACTGACTACTCTCGCTCCGTCTACCCAATAAGTCTCTCCCCCTCCGCCTCATCAGGATGAGGATGGAAAATAAGACTTTTTAATATTTAAAACTAACTGAACCACCACTGGTTCTCAAAGTATAAGAGAATGCACATAAAATAAAATAGTTACATTCAAAATATATTAGTTACAGTGCCACCTGCTTAATAACAGTAAATTATGAAATCAATGAATAGTAAAAGGTGACATTTGGAACTCCATACTGAACAGGTCCAGCAAAATCTCTTTCCCGAATCTAACAGGTATTAGACGTGTGAGATGCCACCGCGCTCCTGTACCACTGACATTGCCACACCACATGATAATTAAATATATATATACATATACAGTTGATAGAACAAAAGTTTATTTAAAATTTATTACATTCAGCTATGAGTACGTAACA
>WNGS01130177.1:4863-15367 GCA_020271785.1 Procambarus virginalis
TACTGCTCATAAGATTTGTTCCATATTACTTGTACAGGTAAATTTATTCCACTAAAGGATCGTCCTATAATTCAGGATTTATCCTCCATGCAAAATATTTCAAACGTAATCCATGGAGTATTTAGCCATCTAATCATAAAGTATTAATTCGATAAAGGATTTAGGGAGATCTTATCCACTTCAAGGATACTATGATAAGATTAGGCTATTTTAATTGTTGGATTTTAAGTCCAAGGTATCCAGACATCAAAATTTTCACCGCAGACTCAGAGATTAACCTTAATGATTGATATCTCTTCTGATGATACAGCATCTTTAAGCACATTTCACTGGCATTCCGCAGGTCGTCAATATATGAAGAGTATATAACTCTGCAAATCCTTCCTAGGAAAATCTAGCCTTGTAATATCAGTTACTCTTGTATCACTGTTATCTCATCTTAGGATCTAGTCTATATCTCAGGATTAATTAGCCAGCATATAAGTGAGTGGAAAATAGCCGATGCATGGTATTTGGATGCGACTTAGTAGTACGAAGACATTAGGTGGTATGACGTATCCACGCCAGGATTATAGTTATAGCGAAGTAGGAGAGTTACTTGTACTCGATAGAGAGGAGTGTAGCATCACTATCTCCTCCTGCGCTAGTGGCATTCAGCCTACTTGCATCCAGGAATCTATCGATCTTTAGAGTATCTCTCAGTCTATCATCATATCATCCATTCTCTCTACTTCTAATCTGAAAATATGAATCTCCCCTTCACAGTGGCCTATCCTCCTGCACGTGGCTTTGATAGAGCAGGAGGGCCTCTGTTCGCCCTCTGTTCGCGATTCTCTCCTTTCGCTCTGCTGGCTGCTCCGTCTCCTTCCTCGATACTCCTCGTCTCTCAACGGCCTCTACATCGAATCCTCAATTACTCTCTTTGTGTCCACCTGCTCAATAAGGCCTCTCTCTCTCTCCTTCTGGTCTCTCTCTCTCTTCCCTGGGGTCTCCTGTTATCTTCTGTCTTCCTCCTCCCTCTCCGTTCTCTGCGGCCCTCTCACCTTCCCCAGAGTCCTCCCCCCCCCCACCACGCATCCGTGATCATCTCTCCTGATTCCTCTCCATCTCTCTTTCTCCCTCCCTCTCTCCGTCTCTCATTCCTATCGCATCTCGCCGTCTTCGCTCCCAACTTCTTCTCCTCCTCCTGTCCCTCTCTGTTTTTCTCTCAACCCCACCTTCTCCCAACCTGTGTCCCGCTTACTTCGACTCAACGCACTCCTGTCCCCCCCTACTCTCGCTCTCTCTCTATTCGCATCTCATCCTCCCCGCTCTTCCCCTCCACTCCGTTATCTCTCTCTCCTCTCTCTCTCTCCGCCTCTCTCCTCTCCTCTCCTCACCCCTCCCTCCTCCCCCCCTCTCTACCTCTCTCCTCTCTCCCTCCTTCTCTCTCTCTCGCCTCTCCTCCTCCGACCAACAGTTTGAGAATATACTCTGCCAGGTGTGATAGAAGCGAGAGATTTCTTTATTTCGCTTGTTAAAGCATTGATGATCTTGCAAGCAATCTCTGTGTGGGTTGCAAGAGGCCACTGCACGGGCACCGAAGATGCTTGATGACCGCTATAGGCCAGATAAGACGGCCAGAAGATGCTACTCCATCAGGGGTACTCGATAACGTGCTTGAGATGAAGGGGAGGGGGTTTGGAGGGGGGGGGAAGATGGGGTGAGGGTTTCTGGGGGGAAGAGTCCATTTAGTGTTTACTATGTCGAAATCGAATCCATTTAAAGAGGTTTGTGTCATCAGGTTGGTGTGGTCCAGTGACTCCGAGAATAGTCCACTTAAGAGTTTGTGATCATCAGGTGGTGTGGTCAGTGACTCAAGAATAGGTCCACTTAAAGAGGTTGTGATCATCAGGTGGTGTGGTCAGTGACTCAAGAATAGGTCTACATTTGAAAGCCTTTGAAAGTAGGCTTTTGAAAGGCCTACTTTGAAATTCTTCATTCTTGTTGGGGTCTGGCACCAGAAGTTGCCACAAGGCCCTGTGCCACAGAACAGCAGCTGCTGCTTTCCTCTTAGTCAATCAATCCAGCAGACACCTGGATGGTGTTGTTTCCAGCAGACACCGGCTGGTGGTGTTTTTCCAGCAGACACCTGGCTGGTGGTGTTTTCCAGCAGACACCTGGCTGGTGGTGTTTTCCAGCAGACACCTGGCTGGTGGTGTTTTCCAGCAGACACCTGGCTGGTGTGTTTTCCAGCAGACACCTGGCTGGTGGTGTTTTCCAGCAGACACCTGGCTGGTGGTGTTTTCCCAGCAGACACCTGCTGGTGGTGTTTTTCCAGCAGACACCTGGCTGGTGGTGTTTTTCCAGCAGACACCTGGCTGGTGGTGTTTTCCAGCAGACACACCTCTGGTGTGTTTTCCAGCAGACACCTGGCTGGTGGTGTTTTCCAGCAGACACCTGGCTGGTGGTGTTTTCCCAGACACCTGGATGATATCTTCCAGCAGACCCTGGTTGGTGTGGTTTTCCAGCAGACACCGGATGATATCTTCCAGCAGACACCTTGATGGTGTTGTTTTCCAGCAGACACCTGTTGATATCTTCCGCAGACACCTGGTGGTGGTTGCTTTCCAGCAGACACCTGGTTGGTGTTGTTTTCCAGCAGACACCTGGTTGGTGGTGTTTTCCAGCAGACACCTGGATGATATCTTCCAGCAGACACCTTGATGGTGTGTTTTCCAGCAGACACCTGGTTGGTGTTGTTTTCCAGCAGGCACCTGGATGGTGTCTTCCAGCAGACACCTGTTGGTGTTGTTTTTCAGCAGACACCTGGTTGATATCTTCCAGCAGCACCTGGTTGGTTTTTTTCCAGCAGACACCTTTGTGTTGTTTTCCAGCAGACACCTGGTTGGTGTTGTTTTCCAGCAGACACCTGGTTGGTGTCTTCCAGCAGACACCTGGTTGGTGTTGTTTTCCAGCAGACACCTGGATGGTGTCGTTTTCCAGCAGACACCTGGTTGGTGTTGTTTTCCAGCAGACACCTGGTTGGTGTCGTTTTCCAGCAGACACCTGGTTGGTGTTTCCAGCAGACACCTGGTTGGTGTCTTCCAGCAGACACCTGGTTGGTGTTGTTTTCCAGCAGACACCTGGTTGGTGTTGTTTTCCAGCAGACACCTGGTTGGTGTCTTCCAGCAGACACCTGGTTGGTGTTGTTTTCCAGCAGACACCTGGATGGTGTCGTTTTCCAGCAGACACCTGGTTGTGTGTTTTCCAGCAGACACCTGGTTGGTGTTGTTTTCCAGCAGACACCTGGATGGTGTTGTTTTCCAGCAGACACCTGGTTGGTGTGTTTTCCAGCAGACACCTGGTTGGTGTCGTTTTCCAGCAGACACCTAGTTGGTGTCGTTTTCCAGCAGACATCTGGTTGGTGTCGTTTTCCAGCAGACACCTGGATGGTGTCGTTTTCCAGCAGACACCTGGTTGGTGTTGTTTTCCAGCAGACACCTGGTTGGTGTTGTTTTCCAGCAGACACCTGGATGGTGTTGTTTTCCAGCAGACACCTGGTTGGTGTTGTTTTCTAGCAGACACCTGGTTGGTGTTGTTTTCCAGCAGACACCTGGTGGTGTCGTTTTCCAGCAGACATCTGGTTGGTGTTGTTTTCCAGCAGACACCTGGATGATATCTTCCAGCAGACACCTGGACGGTGTCTTCCAGCAGACACCTGGACGGTGTCTTCCAGCAGATACCTGTACGGCGTCTTCCAGCAGACACCTGGATGGTGTCTTCCAGCAGACACCTGGATGGTGTCTTCCAGCAGACACCTGGTTGGTGTCTTCCAGCAGACACCTGGTTGGTGTTGTTTTCCAGCAGACACCTGGTTGGTGTCTTCCAGCAGACACCTGGTTGGTGTTGTTTTCCAGCAGACACCTGGTTGGTGTTGTTTTCCAGCAGACACCTGGTTGGTGTCTTCCAGCAGACACCTGGTTGATGTTGTTTTCCAGCAGACACCTGGTTGGTGTCGTTTTCCAGCAGACACCTAGTTGGTGTCGTTTTCCAGCAGACATCTGGTTGGTGTCGTTTTCCAGCAGACACCTGGATGGTGTCGTTTTCCAGCAGACACCTGGTTGGTGTTGTTTTCCAGCAGACACCTGGTTGGTGTTGTTTTCCAGCAGACACCTGGATGGTGTTGTTTTCCAGCAGACACCTGGTTGGCGTTGTTTTCTAGCAGACACCTGGTTGGTGTTGTTTTCCAGCAGACACCTGGTTGGTGTCGTTTTCCAGCAGACATCTGGTTGGTGTTGTTTTCCAGCAGACACCTGGATGATATCTTCCAGCAGACACCTGGACGGTGTCTTCCAGCAGACACCTGGACGGTGTCTTCCAGCAGACACCTGTACGGCGTCTTCCAGCAGACACCTGGATGGTGTCTTCCAGCAGACACCTGGATGGTGTCTTCCAGCAGACACCTGTACGGTGTCTTCCAGCAGACACCTGGATGGTGTCTTCCAGCAGACACCTGGACGGTGTCTTCCAGCAGACACATGGACGGTGTCTTCCAGCAGACACCTGGACGGCGTCTCCAGCAGACACCTGGATGGTGTCTTCCAGCAGACACCTGGATGGTGTCTTCCAGCAGACACCTGTACGGCGTCTTCCAGCAGACACCTGGATGGTGTCTTCCAGCAGACACCTGGATGGTGTCTTCCAGCAGACACATGGATGGTGTCTTCCAGCAGACACCTGGATGGTGTCTTCCAGCAGACACATGGATGGTGTCTTCCAGCAGACACCTGGATGGTGTCTTCCAGCAGACACCTGGATGGTGTCTTCCAGCAGACACCTGGATGGTGTCTTCCAGCAGACACCTGTACGGCGTCTTCCAGCAGACACCTGGATGGTGTCTTCCGGCAGACACCTGGATGGTGTCTTCCAGCAGACACCTGGATGGTGTCTTCCAGCAGACACCTGTACGGCGTCTTCCAGCAGACACCTGGATGGTGTCTTCCGGCAGACACCTGGATGGTGTCTTCCAGCAGACACCTGGATGGTGTCTTCCAGCAGACACCTGTACGGCGTCTTCCAGCAGACACCTGGATGGTGTCTTCCAGCAGACACCTGGATGGTGTCTTCCAGCAGACACCTGTACGGCGTCTTCCAGCAGACACCTGGATGGTGTCTTCCAGCAGACACCTGGATGGTGTCTTCCAGCAGACACCTGGATGGTGTCTTCCAGCAGACACCTGGATGGTGTCTTCCAGCAGACACCTGGATGGTGTCTTCCAGCAGACACCTGGATGGTGTCTTCCGGCAGACACCTGGATGGTGTCTTCCAGCAGACACCAGTACGGCGTCTTCCAGCAGACACCTGGATGGTGTCTTCCAGCAGACACCTGGATGGTGTCTTCCAGCAGACACCTGTACGGCGTCTTCCAGCAGACACCTGGATGGTGTCTTCCAGCAGACACCTGGATGGTGTCTTCCAGCAGACACCTGTACGGCGTCTTCCAGCAGACACCTGGATGGTGTCTTCCAGCAGACACCTGTACGGCGTCTTCCAGCAGACACCTGGATGGTGTCTTCCAGCAGACACCTGGATGGTGTCTTCCAGCAGACACCTGTACGGCGTCTTCCAGCAGACACCTGGATGGTGTCTTCCAGCAGACACCTGGATGGTGTCTTCCAGCAGACACCTGGATGGTGTCTTCCAGCAGACACCTGGATGGTGTCTTCCAGCAGACACCTGGATGGTGTCTTCCAGCAGACACCTGGATGGTGTCTTCCAGCAGACACCTGGACGGTGTCTTCCAGCAGACACCTGGACGGTGTCTTCCAGCAGACACCTGGATGGTGTCATTCAGCGATGGCTGAAGACTGCTTCCCACAACAGTTTATGGAACCATCCAGGGATGACAACATTCCAGTTTTTTGGGGTTAGCTAGAAAACATCCTAACCTAACCAACAGGAGTGATAAGGTTCTTGAAATGGGCAGCGGTTTCTGAAATGGGCAGCGGTTTCTAAAATGGGCAGCGGTTTCTGAAATGGGCAGCGGTTTCTGAAAGGGCAGCGGTTTTCTGAAATGGGCAGCGGTTTCTGAAATGGGCAGCGGTTTCTGAAATGGGCAGCGGTTTCTGAAATAGGCAGTGATTTTGAAATGTGCAGCAGTTTCTGAAATAGGCAGCGGTTTTCTAAATGGGGAGCGATTTCTTTGAAATAGGCACGGTTGTTTCTGAAATGAGGAGCGGCTTCTTGAAATGGACAGCGGTTTCTGAAATAGGCAGCGATTTCTAAAATAGGCAGCGGGTCTCTGAAATAGACAGCAGTTTCTCGAAATAGGCAGCGTTTCTGAAATAGGCATCGTACGAATGGGGAAATTGAATATTGCCCAAATGTGGACTGTGAGGAAGGTGACGGAAAGCAGAAAAGAGAACACGTGTTTTATAACGTGTTGTTAAGGCTGCCATTGTCTCTGTTGCTGTGTCTTGCAACGTTGTGCAACGTCAGCCAAGCTTTGCAAACATCAGACCACCTCACCCCCCCTCAACCCACACACCTGAAAGCACAGGAAATGACAGATGTCTCGGACTGTCGTGGACCATTAGCAAGTGCAATATGGTACAAAATGGTCCGAATCGTCAATATATTTTTTTTCAGATGCGTGGATTGTCTAATTTTCAGTCTAATTTAACATTGCATGACACTTTGTGTCTGCTTTGCATTTTGCATTTGCATTTGCATAATTTTTACGCAGGAGGAAGAGATGCGATTATGATACATATGTATACTTATACAACCACAGGAATGGAATATGTATACTAAAAACTACAATGAAAACTTCATACTAGAAACTTCAGGGATACCCGAAGTCTTCTTTCTGACCTGCTTCATTCCGACCCATCCTCCAGTAACGACATAGTACGTATGGCGACTATTGGTCGGGTAACGTACAAAAAATGGACTGTTTGATCGAACCAAATTCACGTTATTGAATTATCTGTATTATTGAATTAATTACTGAATTATTGAATTAGCCCAATTGGGCTAATTTTAAGGTGTCAAAGTAACCTAACCATATGTCCGAACTATCCTAGGTCTAATATGTGTACTATTTGAATTAGGCCTAAAATAGTACATAATATATGTGCTTTATTAAGCCAAGAAATGTGTAAATTTGGTTGTAGGCTTTTTTTCCTTGCCCCCTCTACAGACTACACAAAACGTGGACATTGTTGCGCATCAACAGTCTATTTTTGTACGTACGACCATATAGGCGGTTGGAGATTATGGGAAGAGAATGAGGGAAGCCACGCACTGAGAGGGGGCAGGTGGAGTGAGTGAATTTTCAGGGGGAAAGCGCCGAGCCATTACGACTATATAGCACTGGGAAGGAGTCAGGTATAAGGATTTGGGAGATGGGAGCGAGGGAAGGAATGGTGCCCCAACCACTTGACGGTTCCGGGGGATTGAACGCCGACCTGCATGAAGCGAGACCGTCGGCTCTACCGTCCAGCCGAAAGTGGTTGGGCACAGAGCTGGGGAGGTGAGAGGAAGGGAACTATAGGTGGGAGAGGGAGAGCGGGAGGAAATGGGAAGAGGAGAGGGACAAGGAGAAGTACGGGAGAGAGTGGGGGAAGGTCAAGTGAGAGGAGAGGTGTAGGGAGAGCTGAGGGTCGGGAGGATGAGAGGGGAGGAGAGAGGGGTTGAGAAGGAGAAGAGGGGGGGGGAGAGTAGGGAGAGGGGGGAGGCCCAGGGAGGCGGGATGTGAGAGTGTGTAGGGGGAGGTAGAGTGAGAGGAGTAGAAGAGTAGGAGTGTGTGATGAGGGAGTAGTGTGAGCGGGAGGTGTGAGGGTAAGAAGGGAGGGCGAGAGTGTGAGGAGTGAGATGTGGTGAGGGAGGAGCCTGTGAGGGGGAGAGTGTGAGGAGGGTGTGTGAGGGGAGTAGGTGTGAGGGAGGTGAAGGAGAGTGTGAGGAGTGTGTGAGAGGGGAGAGTGTGAGGGGAAGAGGTGTGCGGACGGTGTGAGAGGTGCTGTGAGGGAGGTGTGAGGGGAGAGTGTGTAGGAGGGGTGGAGGGGAGATGTGAGGAGTGTGAGGAGAGTGGAGGAGGTGTGTGAGGGTGTGAGGGAGAGTGTGGGATGTGAGGCGGGTTTGTTAGGAGAGTGTGAGGGAGAGTGTGAGGAGGAGTAGTGTGAGGGAGGGTGGGGTGTGAGGAGGTTGAGGGGGAGAGTGAGTGTGAGGGGAGAGAGGGAACGACTATACCCTCTGGTGTCTGACGTGAGCCACGGAGTAGCGGGCCTCGGACGAGTACACTTCACCTCCCGCCGTCAGCAGCTGGTCCTCGTCCCTCTTCATCCAGGTCACATGTTGGCGAGAGAGAGGAGAGTAGTTAGCCCGAGAGACGACAGAGGAGAGAGAGTGAGAGAGAGAGAGAGAGAGGAGGAGAGAGAGAGAGGAGAGAGAGAGAGAGAGAGAGAGAGAGAGAGAGAGAGAGAGAGATGAGAGGAGAGAGGTCTTATACACACAATAAGAGCAATAATATATCTTAGATAAACTACAACAATATTAAACTAGACAATTTAACCCCATCAGCCTCTTCCAAAAAAGTAACACAACACAAGGGATTTAAAAATGGTATTTCCTATTATTCTACATGTTATAGGAGATGGAGTATGCTGGATGTAGATGTTGATGGAGGTGGTGCTTGGGCCCATGCTTGCCTGCTGCTCCAGTTTTATTGTGTATATGTACTCATCTAGTTGTGCTTGCGGGGGTTGAGCTCCGGGCTCTTTGGTTCCAGCCTCTCGATTGTCAATCAAGTAGTGTACAATCGACTTGAGAATGGTCCAGGAAGGACCGAAACGACGGGGTCGTCGTCCCTTCACTTTCTAGTGTGTGGCTTGGTCAACATATTTCAGCCACGTTGTTGTGACTCCATCGTTTGCAGCTAGAGTACAAATTCCGTGAGCCTACTGGGCTCTATCATATCTATCATTAAAAAACTGTGTATGGAGTCAGCCTCCACCACATCACTGCCTAATGCACTTCCACCCGTTAACTACTCTGACACTGAACACAGTTCTTTCTGACGTCCTCTGTGGCTAATTTGGGAACTCAGTTTCCACCTGTTCCCCTTGTTCGCGTCCCACCAGTGTGTGTTTGTGTGTGTGTGTGGTGTGTGATGTGTGGTGTGGTGTGTGGTGTGTGTGTGCCAGAAGCGTTGTCTTACCCTAATTGTGCTGGTGGAAGTTGAGCCTTCAGCCCTTTGGTCCTACCTTTCAACTTTCAATAAAATGCTATACAGGTTTCTATACTTGTTTGTGCTGTATTGTGTGAGTGGTGTACACATAACGAGTATATGTGTGTATGTGTATACATAATATCAGCCAAAAGTAGAAACTACAAGTCCCGTTACGTCCCACCGTTTTCTCTAACCTGTGACGAAGCCCAGTACTGTTGCTGGGGAGCACGCACAGCACACACATCCAAGCAAAATATGAAATAACGCAATGTCTGCGTAACTTGAAATTTCGACGCAATTTACAGGACTACACTTCATTTACACTTAGAAATATCAAGAGTTTAGTATTTGACTATCAAGCGGGACATGAAGGCTCCAGTACAAAGGATCTAGGTCATTACTCAAGTCACAGTCGTAAAGGAGCCGGTCGGCCGAGCGGGACAGCACGCTGGACTTGTGATCCTGTGGTCCCCGGGTTCGATCCCGGGACGCCGGAGAGAAACAATGGGCAGAGTTTCTTTCACCCTATGCCCCTGTTACCGAGCAGTAAAATAGGTACCTGGGTGTTAGTCAGCTGTCACGGGCGGCTTCCTGGGGGTGGAGCCCCAGGAAGCAGCCCGTGACAGCTGAGTAACACCCAGGTTAGTCAGCTGTCAACGGGCCACTAAAGCCCCCGAATCATCTCAAGATAACCTCTAGATAACCTCCTCAAGATGGCGCCACCGGCTCCCTCTCCAGGTAGTGACTACCATGCCTCATGACTTCTGCTGTTGATTTGTTAACGACTCTAATTGTCTTTCACCCCCTCCTCCCCCCCCCATTTACCAACCCCATTCATGCCGTGCCATGTCCAAATGACATTGTCGGGGGGTCTTTTCAGCAGCTGGTCTTAGTCGTCGGCAGCCCTCTGTAGCCCCTCCACCCTCAATAGACTTCATCCAAACGAGTTTTGGGACTCGAATTGATTTTCCCGCTTTTGAAAGCGCACTTCTGGGTTTTCTCCTCTATTCGATCACTTATTGGAATATCCTCCTGGCTGTCAACTATTTTTTTTATCTTATTTTTACACACTGCTTTTTTTCAGGGACGGAATCAAATGCTGGCATCTATATCGATGAGCCAGAATCTTTGCGTTGGAGCATATTCTTCAGACTGATGATACAGCGGTTTTGTTTTTCCTCTTAAAAGTCTCCACTAAAAAGCCTCTTTTTTTTCCCCTTAGTCTCCCCTAAAACTCATAATATTATTGCACCTTAAATTAGAGTCCTTAAAATAGTTCTTCTCTGATTTAA
>WNGS01130188.1:0-11090 GCA_020271785.1 Procambarus virginalis
CACACGCTGGCCGTAGTTGTCAAGACACACACGCTGGCCGTAGTTGTCAAGACACACACGCTGGCCGTAGTTGTCAAGACTCACACGCTGGCCGTAGTTGTCAAGACACACGCTGGCCGTAGTTGTCAAGACTCACACGCTGGCCGTAGTTGTCAAGACACACGCTGGCCGTAGTTGTCAAGACTCACACGCTGGCCGTAGTTGTCAAGACTCACACGCTGGCCGTGTAGTGTCAAGACACACGCTGGCCGTAGTTGTCAAGACACACACGCTGGCCGTAGTTGTCAAGACTCACACGCTGGCCGTAGTTGTCAAGACTCACACGCTGGCCGTAGTTGTCAAGACTCACACACGCTGGCCGTAGTTGTCAAGACACACGCTGGCCGTAGTTGTCAAGACACACACGCTGGCCGTAGTTGTCAAGACTCACACGCTGGCCGTAGTTGTCAAGACACACACGCTGGCCGTAGTTGTCAAGACACACACGCTGGCCGTAGGTGTCAAGACACACACGCTGGCCGTAGTTGTCAAGACACACGCTGGCCGTAGTTGTCAAGACACACACGCTGGCCGTAGTTGTCAAGACACACGCTGGCCGTAGTTGTCAAGACACACACGCTGGCCGTAGTTGTCAAGACACACACGCTGGCCGTAGTTGTCAAGACACACGCTGGCCGTAGTTGTCAAGACACACGCTGGCCGTAGTTGTCAAGACACACACGCTGGCCGTAGTTGTCAAGACACACGCTGGCCGTAGTTGTCAAGACTCACACGCTGGCCGTAGTTGTCAAGACACACGCTGGCCGTAGTTGTCAAGACACACACGCTGGCCGTAGTTGTCAAGACACACACGCTGGCCGTAGTTGTCAAGACACACACGCTGGCCGTAGTTGTCAAGACACACACGCTGGCCGTAGTTGTCAAGACACACACGCTGGCCGTAGTTGTCAAGACACACACGCTGGCCGTAGTTGTCAAGACTCACACGCTGGCCGTAGTTGTCAAGACACACGCTGGCCGTAGTTGTCAAGACACACACGCTGGCCGTAGTTGTCAAGACACACACGCTGGCCGTAGTTGTCAAGACACACACGCTGGCCGTAGTTGTCAAGACTCACACGCTGGCCGTAGTTGTCAAGACACACACGCTGGCCGTAGTTGTCAAGACACACACGCTGGCCGTAGTTGTCAAGACTCACACGCTGGCCGTAGTTGTCAAGACTCACACGCTGGCCGTAGTTGTCAAGACACACACGCTGGCCGTAGTTGTCAAGACACACACGCTGGCCGTAGTTGTCAAGACACACACGCTGGCCGTAGTTGTCAAGACACACACGCTGGCCGTAGTTGTCAAGACACACACGCTGGCCGTAGTTGTCAAGACACACACGCTGGCCGTAGTTGTCAAGACTCACACGCTGGCCGTAGTTGTCAAGACTCACACGCTGGCCGTAGTTGTCAAGACACACACGCTGGCCGTAGTTGTCAAGACACACACGCTGGCCGTAGTTGTCAAGACACACGCTGGCCGTAGTTGTCAAGACACACACGCTGGCCGTAGTTGTCAAGACACACACGCTGGCCGTAGTTGTCAAGACACACACGCTGGCCGTAGTTGTCAAGACTCACACGCTGGCCGTAGTTGTCAAGACACACACGCTGGCCGTAGTTGTCAAGACACACACGCTGGCCGTAGTTGTCAAGACACACACGCTGGCCGTAGTTGTCAAGACACACGCTGGCCGTAGGTGTCAAGACCACACGCTGGCCGTAGTTGTCAAGACACACACGCTGGCCGTAGTTGTCAAGACACACACGCTGGCCGTAGTTGTCAAGACTCACACGCTGGCCGTAGTTGTCAAGACACACACGCTGGCCGTAGTTGTCAAGACACACACGCTGGCCGTAGTTGTCAAGACACACACGCTGGCCGTAGTTGTCAAGACTCACACGCTGGCCGTAGTTGTCAAGACACACACGCTGGCCGTAGTTGTCAAGACACACACGCTGGCCGTAGTTGTCAAGACACACACGCTGGCCGTAGTTGTCAAGACACACACGCTGGCCGTAGTTGTCAAGACACACACGCTGGCCGTAGTTGTCAAGACACACACGCTGGCCGTAGTTGTCAAGACACACACGCTGGCCGTAGTTGTCAAGACTCACACGCTGGCCGTAGTTGTCAAGACACACACGCTGGCCGTAGTTGTCAAGACACACACGCTGGCCGTAGTTGTCAAGACACACACGCTGGCCGTAGTTGTCAAGACACACACGCTGGCCGTAGTTGTCAAGACACACACGCTGGCCGTAGTTGTCAAGACACACACGCTGGCCGTAGTTGTCAAGACACACACGCTGGCCGTAGTTGTCAAGACACACACGCTGGCCGTAGTTGTCAAGACACACGCTGGCCGTAGTTGTCAAGACACACACGCTGGCCGTAGTTGTCAAGACACACACGCTGGCCGTAGTTGTCAAGACACACACGCTGGCCGTAGTTGTCAAGACTCACACGCTGGCCGTAGTTGTCAAGACACACACGCTGGCCGTAGTTGTCAAGACACACACGCTGGCCGTAGTTGTCAAGACACACGCTGGCCGTAGTTGTCAAGACTCACACGCTGGCCGTAGTTGTCAAGACTCACACGCTGGCCGTAGTTGTCAAGACACACACGCTGGCCGTAGTTGTCAAGACACACGCTGGCCGTAGTTGTCAAGACACACGCTGGCCGTAGTTGTCAAGACACACGCTGGCCGTAGTTGTCAAGACACACACGCTGGCCGTAGTTGTCAAGACTCACACGCTGGCCGTAGTTGTCAAGACACACACGCTGGCCGTAGTTGTCAAGACTCACACGCTGGCCGTAGTTGTCAAGACACACACGCTGGCCGTAGTTGTCAAGACACACACGCTGGCCGTAGTTGTCAAGACTCACACGCTGGCCGTAGTTGTCAAGACACACGCTGGCCGTAGTTGTCAAGACACACACGCTGGCCGTAGTTGTCAAGACACACACGCTGGCCGTAGTTGTCAAGACACACACGCTGGCCGTAGTTGTCAAGACTCACACGCTGGCCGTAGTTGTCAAGACACACACGCTGGCCGTAGTTGTCAAGACACACACGCTGGCCGTAGTTGTCAAGACTCACACGCTGGCCGTAGTTGTCAAGACACACGCTGGCCGTAGTTGTCAAGACACACACGCTGGCCGTAGTTGTCAAGACACACACGCTGGCCGTAGTTGTCAAGACACACACGCTGGCCGTAGTGTCAAGACTCACACGCTGGCCGTAGTTGTCAAGACACACACGCTGGCCGTAGTTGTCAAGACACACACGCTGGCCGTAGTTGTCAAGACTCACACGCTGGCCGTAGTTGTCAAGACACACGCTGGCCGTAGTTGTCAAGACACACACGCTGGCCGTAGTTGTCAAGACACACGCTGGCCGTAGTTGTCAAGACACACACGCTGGCCGTAGTTGTCAAGACTCACACGCTGGCCGTAGTTGTCAAGACACACACGCTGGCCGTAGTTGTCAAGACACACACGCTGGCCGTAGTTGTCAAGACACACACGCTGGCCGTAGTTGTCAAGACTCACACGCTGGCCGTAGTTGTCAAGACACACACGCTGGCCGTAGTTGTCAAGACACACACGCTGGCCGTAGTTGTCAAGACACACACGCTGGCCGTAGTTGTCAAGACACACACGCTGGCCGTAGTTGTCAAGACACACACGCTGGCCGTAGTTGTCAAGACACACACGCTGGCCGTAGTTGTCAAGACACACACGCTGGCCGTAGTTGTCAAGACTCACACGCTGGCCGTAGTTGTCAAGACACACACGCTGGCCGTAGTTGTCAAGACACACACGCTGGCCGTAGTTGTCAAGACACACACGCTGGCCGTAGTTGTCAAGACACACACGCTGGCCGTAGTTGTCAAGACACACACGCTGGCCGTAGTTGTCAAGACACACGCTGGCCGTAGTTGTCAAGACACACGCTGGCCGTAGTTGTCAAGACACACGCTGGCCGTAGTTGTCAAGACACACACGCTGGCCGTAGTTGTCAAGACACACACGCTGGCCGTAGTTGTCAAGACACACACGCTGGCCGTAGGTGTCAAGACTCACACGCTGGCCGTAGTTGTCAAGACACACACGCTGGCCGTAGTTGTCAAGACACACACGCTGGCCGTAGTTGTCAAGACTCACACGCTGGCCGTAGTTGTCAAGACACACGCTGGCCGTAGGTGTCAAGACACACACGCTGGCCGTAGTTGTCAAGACACACACGCTGGCCGTAGTTGTCAAGACACACACGCTGGCCGTAGTTGTCAAGACTCACACGCTGGCCGTAGTTGTCAAGACTCACACGCTGGCCGTAGTTGTCAAGACACACACGCTGGCCGTAGGTGTCAAGACTCACACGCTGGCCGTAGTTGTCAAGACACACGCTGGCCGTAGTTGTCAAGACACACACGCTGGCCGTAGTTGTCAAGACACACACGCTGGCCGTAGTTGTCAAGACACACACGCTGGCCGTAGTGTCAAGACTCACACGCTGGCCGTAGTTGTCAAGACACACACGCTGGCCGTAGTTGTCAAGACACACACGCTGGCCGTAGTTGTCAAGACTCACACGCTGGCCGTAGTTGTCAAGACACACGCTGGCCGTAGGTGTCAAGACACACACGCTGGCCGTAGTTGTCAAGACACACGCTGGCCGTAGTTGTCAAGACACACACGCTGGCCGTAGTTGTCAAGACTCACACGCTGGCCGTAGGTGTCAAGACACACACGCTGGCCGTAGTTGTCAAGACACACACGCTGGCCGTAGTTGTCAAGACACACACGCTGGCCGTAGTTGTCAAGACTCACACGCTGGCCGTAGTTGTCAAGACACACACGCTGGCCGTAGTTGTCAAGACACACACGCTGGCCGTAGTTGTCAAGACACACACGCTGGCCGTAGTTGTCAAGACACACACGCTGGCCGTAGTTGTCAAGACACACACGCTGGCCGTAGTTGTCAAGACACACACGCTGGCCGTAGTTGTCAAGACACACACGCTGGCCGTAGTTGTCAAGACTCACACGCTGGCCGTAGTTGTCAAGACACACACGCTGGCCGTAGTTGTCAAGACACACACGCTGGCCGTAGTTGTCAAGACACACACGCTGGCCGTAGTTGTCAAGACACACACGCTGGCCGTAGTTGTCAAGACACACACGCTGGCCGTAGTTGTCAAGACACACACGCTGGCCGTAGTTGTCAAGACACACACGCTGGCCGTAGTTGTGAAGACACACGCTGGCCGTAGTTGTCAAGACACACACGCTGGCCGTAGTTGTCAAGACACACACGCTGGCCGTAGTTGTCAAGACACACACGCTGGCCGTAGTTGTCAAGACTCACACGCTGGCCGTAGTTGTCAAGACTCACACGCTGGCCGTAGTTGTCAAGACTCACACGCTGGCCGTAGTTGTCAAGACACACGCTGGCCGTAGTTGTCAAGACTCACACGCTGGCCGTAGTTGTCAAGACTCACACGCTGGCCGTAGGTGTCAAGACTCACACGCTGGCCGTAGTTGTCAAGACACACGCTGGCCGTAGTTGTCAAGACACACGCTGGCCGTAGTTGTCAAGACACACGCTGGCCGTAGTTGTCAAGACACACACGCTGGCCGTAGGTGTCAAGACTCACACGCTGGCCGTAGTTGTCAAGACACACGCTGGCCGTAGTTGTCAAGACTCACACGCTGGCCGTAGTTGTCAAGACTCACACGCTGGCCGTAGTTGTCAAGACTCACACGCTGGCCGTAGTTGTCAAGACTCACACGCTGGCCGTAGTTGTCAAGACTCACACGCTGGCCGTAGTTGTCAAGACTCACACGCTGGCCGTAGTTGTCAAGACTCACACGCTGGCCGTAGTTGTCAAGACTCACACGCTGGCCGTAGTTGTCAAGACACACGCTGGCCGTAGTTGTCAAGACACACACGCTGGCCGTAGTTGTCAAGACACACACGCTGGTCGTAGTTGTCAAGACACACACGCTGGCCGTAGTTGTCAAGACACACACGCTGGCCGTAGTTGTCAAGACACACACGCTGGCCGTAGTTGTCAAGACACACACGCTGGCCGTAGTTGTCAAGACTCACACGCTGGTCGTAGTTGTCAAGACTCACACGCTGGCCGTAGTTGTCAAGACACACGCTGGCCGTAGTTGTCAAGACACACACGCTGGCCGTAGTTGTCAAGACACACACGCTGGCCGTAGTTGTCAAGACACACACGCTGGCCGTAGTTGTCAAGACACACACGCTGGCCGTAGTTGTCAAGACACACACGCTGGTAATGACGGCTCGTGTATCACCAATAACGTTGAAGTTGTTAAATAAATACAGCTGTTTGAGTTTTTCCGGAAGTGTATTTTTGCTGTAATCCAACTAGTGAGTGTCGGGTTGTTGTATATTGTATATTGTATATGTGCAGTCTGCTATGCGATGTGTTAGTGTATCTGTGATGACTTGGATATTGCTGTGAGAATGTCATTTTTTTTTATTTTATTTTATTTTAATTGTATATAATTTTTCATACATTCTTGTACAGCCTCTAGCACGCTTATCGTCTCTGACAAGTCCTTATTTCAACCCGCCCAATCGTTTACATCCAGGTACCCATTCACTGCTGGGTGAACAGAAGCCACAGTTAAGGAATTTGCGCCTAGTCAATCCTCCCTGACCAGGATACGAACCCAGGGCAAATCGCTTGCGATGCGTCGGGCGAGTGTTTTACCACTGCGCCACGGGGATTGCCTATTTCTTCGGTTGTTGCCATTTACTTACTTAATTATGACCCTTAATTCTGATCTTGCAGCCCGTCCTCCAATCAAAAACCAAAAAGTGATTCCATACACCCACCAAGCCCCCTGTTTATGAATGAAAACGCTTTACACACGACTCACAACTGATTTCGTTCGAACAATTCAGGAACAAGTGCTTCACTGACGAATTTTGTTCGAATCACAACGCCTTTAAATGCTTCACCCACATACTACAAATGGCAAAAAACTGTGGCTCGGGTATGTCTAATTTGGGGGTGCTCTCGTCTCTGTATACTCTGTCCAGTATCCAGACAGAGTATACAGAGACGAGAGCACCCCCAAATTAGACACACCCGAGCCACACTTGAAGAGCCTTCTCGAAGCATGTACAAAGGAAGCTCCTTTCATCCAGCCCGTCCTCCAAACAAAGATACAAAAGTGATTCCAAGCACCCGCCAAACCCCCTGTTTATGAATGAAAAGCGGTTTACACACGACTCACAACTGCTGACGTTCGAACATATCCGGATCAAGTGCTTCATTGACGAATTTTGTTCGAATCACAACGCTATAAATGCTTCACCCACGTACTACAAATACAAATAATCGCCAACAGAACCTAAACACCTAACCTAACCTATCCTATATGCCTATATATACACAATATGCTAATAAATTATCTTATTAATTTATACTTGAGAAAATTCCCGTTTTGAATGAACAGCATGTTAAAATTTATGAATGCGTCTGTGGGGTTGACCGCTGAATGTAATGGACCTGAGTCGAGGACGGGTTGTTTCATCAGTCCACAAGGGGACATGTATCTACAAATAGACGGAGTAACAATGGGCTCCCCCTTAGGAGCGTTATTCGCTAATTTTTATATGGGAACCATCGAAGATAGAGTCTTCAGTAGTAGATAAAAACCAACTGTATACTGCCGTTATGTAGATGACATATTCGTCATAGTAAAAGACTCTGATGAACTAATTGATCTAAAAAACCATCTAAAGAAAGAGAGTCAGTACTCTGACTTACACATGAAAATAGTGAAAATAACATTCTGTCATTCATTGATGTACTAATAACACAAACATGAACCTCTTTAAGCACCAACGTATATACTAAACAATCCAACATAGGATCATGCCTGAACGGTAAGAGTGAGTGCCCCCAAAGATACAAAGCCAGTGTTTGTTTATATTCGTTGAGCGCTTACACACTGCTCCAAATGGAGCAACGTGAGTAGAGAATTTGAAAGAATAACTCAGGTATTGGTGAACAATGGATATAGCAACACGGAAATAAACACCGCTATAAGAAGACACCTGGACCGATGGTATAATGCTGAACCTAGAACAGAAACCACAACACCTCCAATAAAATTATATTACAAATCATCTATACATAGTGAACATAACAAAGAAGAAAGAATAATGAAAAAATAATCCGTAAAGGAGTAAAAAGCATTACTCCTAACCAAAACATAGAACATAAGAACATAAGAACAAAGGCAACTGCAGAAGGCCTATTGGCCCATACGAGGCAGCACCTATTTATAACCACCCAATCCCACTCATATACATGTCCAACCCATGCTTGAAACAATCGAGGGACCCCACCTTCACAATGTTACGCGGCAATTGGTTCCACAAATCAACAACCCTGTTACTGAACCAGTATTTACCCAAGTCTTTCCTAAATCTAAACTTATCCAATTTATACCCATTGTTTCGCGTTCTGTCCTGTGTTGATACTTTCAATACCCTATTAATATCTCCTTTGTTATGTCCATTCATCCACTTGTAAACCTCTATCATGTCACCCCTAACTCTTCGCCTTTCCAGTGAATGCAAATTAAGCTTTGTTAATCTTTCTTCATATGAAAGATTTCTAATTTGGGGAATTAACTTAGTCATCCTACGCTGGACACGTTCAAGTGAATTTATATCCATTCTATAATATGGCGACCAAAACTGAACTGCATAATCTAAATGGGGCCTAACCAGAGCAAGATATAGCTTGAGAACCACACCAGGGGCCAGATTCACGAAAGCACTTACGCAAGCACTTACGAACGTGTCCATCTTTCCTCAATCTTTCACGGCTTTGGTTACATTTGTTAATCCGTTTACAAGCATGAAAACTTCCCATTCAACTGTAGTTTTTTTTTTTTTTTTTTTTTTTTTTTTTTTTTTGAGATATATACAAGAGTTGTTACATTCTTGTACAGCCACTAGTACGCGTAGCGTTTCGGGCAGGTCCCTGGAATACGATCCCCGCCGCGAAGAATCGTTTTTTCATCCAAGTACACATTTTACTGTTGCGTTAAACAGAGGCTACAGTTAAGGAATTGCGCCCAGTAAATCCTCCCCGGCCAGGATACGAACCCATGACATAGCACTCGCGGAACGCCAGGCGAGTGTCTTACCACTACACCACGGAGACACGGAGTTATTGTTATAAACAGTCTCCTGGTGCTTCGGAGCTCATTAACTGTTTAATAATTGGAAACAAAGCCGCCAAAAATTGACAAAAGATGTACAGGTTCATAAGTGTTTGCGTAAGTGTTTTCGTGAATCTGGCCCCAGGTGTCTTGTTACTTACGCTGCGATTAATAAATCCGAGTGTCCGATTTGCCTTATTACGAACATTTATGCATTGATCCTTTTGTTTTAAATTCTTACTAATTATAACTCCCAGATCCCTTTCGCAATCCGACTTCGCAATCTCAACACCATCTAGCTCGTATCTTGTAACTCTATCATCATTACCTAGCCTCAGAACTTTACATTTATCAGCATTAAACTGCATCTGCCAGTCCTTTGACCATTTCAAAACCCTATCGAGATCAACTTGAAGTGATAGTGAGTCCTCCTCCGAATTAATTTCCCTACCGATTTTCGTATCATCGGCAAATTTGCAAATGTTGCTACTCAAACCTGAATCTAAATCATTTATATATATTATAAACAACAGAGGTCCCAGGACAGAGCCTTGAGGCACTCCACTTACAACATTTTCCCACTCTGACTTGACTCCATTTATACTAACTCTCTGTTTCCTTTGGTATAGTGATCTCCCCATGCCCTAATCCAGCTTAATATAGCACCCCCAATACCATGAGCCTCTATCTTTTTAATCAGTCTTTCATGTGGCACTGTATCGAAAGCTTTGCTAAAGTCAAGGTACACAACATCACAATCCTTACCACTATCAACTGCCTCAACTATGCTAAATAAAAAGATAACAAATTTGTTAAACATGAACGGCCATTTATAAAACCATGTTGCGACTCAATTATTAATTTATGTTTTTCAAGATGAAGACGAATTTTATTTGCTATTATAGATTCGAGTAACTTTCCCACAATAGACGTTAGGCTAATTGGTCGATAGTTAGACGCAAGTGATCTATCTCCTTTCTTAAAAACTGGTATCACATTAGCAACTTTCCAAAACTCTGGCACTCTGCCTGACTCTATTGATTTATTAAATATGATTGACAGTGGGTCACAAAGCTCCTCTTTGCATTCTTTCAGCACTCTGGCAAACACTTCATCCGGCCCTGGGGATTTGTTTGGTTTGAGTTTTACTATTTGTTTAAGAACATTCTCCCTGGTAACTGCTAAACTCGTCAACCTGTCCTCGTCCCCACCCACATAGACTTGTTGGGCTGAAGGCATATTGTTAAGTTCCTCTTTAGTAAATACAGATACAAAATATTTATTAAAAATACTACTCATCTCTTCATCACTATCTGTTATTTGACCTGTCTCAGTTTTTAATGGACCTATCCTTTCCCTAGTCTTAGTTCGATATAACTGAAAAAACCCTCTAGGATTTGTCTTTACTTGCCCTGCTATACGAACTTCATAGTTTCTTTTTGCTTTCCTTATCTCTTTTTTAACATTTCTAACTAGTTGTACGAATTCCTGTTCTAAAGTGATCTCCCCATTTTTAATCCTTTGTACCAAGCTCTCTTTTACCTATTAGATTCTTCAAATTCTTTGTTATCCACTTTGGGTCATTAGTAATCGATCTATTCAATTTGTGTGGTATACTACGTTCCTGTGCTTTGTTTAGAATATTCTTAAATACATTATAAATTGAATCTACATCGAAATCCCCATTTACGTCACCTATCGCTGGGTTCATGTCTCGCTCCAAGACCGGCCCACACCCCATACCCAAGACTTTCCAATCAATTTGACCCAAAAATTTCTTAGGCTATTAAAATCAGCTTTTCGAAAATCTGG
>WNGS01130200.1:0-11473 GCA_020271785.1 Procambarus virginalis
TTTCCAAGGGGTTGTCATAGCCAGGGGTGGTAATGGGGGACGAGCTCCCATGACCTATAAAATGCTCCTATATGGCATGCGTCTCAAATAGCCTCTGACAACCAAGTCCAACTCCTGGCCTGCACGGGTGGCTTAGTCTTTAAGTCCGGCGGAACTGCTTTTACCGACAGGAGAAGGGGGAGGGCGTGCCTCTGGCGCCTTAAAACCAGCTGCTCCGGGTAGATGGGACTCGATAGCCTGGGAAGGCAGCCCATCTAGGGGAAGGAAAACCCCGATTTTAAACCTCCGCTGCCTTGCGGCCATACCCTTTTCTGGGAAAGGCTTCAGGAGTCAACCTCGAGGAAAAATCCGGAGTTGGAGCCCCTAAGGCAGTTCGTTGTTGACGTCGACCTCGTTCTGGCAGCTCCTGCGACGTTGCTGGAACCATGTGTATTGGCATTTGCCTTTCTATTGGATAATTTCAGCAACGTGGAGAGGGGGGATTCTGCTGCATGGGTAACAGCTTCTCCTCCATATCTACCTACCCAGGCTTTGCGCCCTGGAGAGGACACTCCAGCTTCGCCTCACAGCGTCGAACCAACACGGGAAGCGACAGTCTACCGGTTTTAAGTCTTCTGCTCGATTGGCGAAGAGTGTGACGCCAGGGGTTGCTTCTGACGGTGGGAGGGGTCATCGCGCCCCACTGGGCAGCTACCGCCCGCCTCAAGCTGGGCAAACCCCAGCCAATAAGGTGTTGCCTCGCCACGGTCCGTTAACCTCACTGGGTGCGTGGGGTTTAGGGTGAAAACCGACAAGCGGCCCGACAATTTGCACCAAGCAATACCATACCCAAAAAAAAATATCAACTGGCTAAAGCTGGGCACATGGAGCAAACTGCAGATGGATATTGTTGCTCTCCAAGAGACCAGGCTCCCTGGATCAGGATCTGTGAGAGAGAGGACCTTCTCTTTCTTCTGGCAAGGAAAACCACCTGATAAGACCAGAGAACATGGTGTGGGATTTGCCGTCAGGAATGCACTGTTGGGATACATTATGCCACCGATGGGGGAAACCGAACGAATTCTGTCTCTGCAACTGCACTCCCAAACAGGACCAGTCAATGTAATTAGTGCATATGCACCAACCCTGACTTCTCCAGCAGAGGCAAAGGAAAAATTCTACGATGACCTCAACAGAGTCATAGCGAGAATCCCTGTAAAGGAGCCACTGTTCATCCTCGGCGACTTCAACGCCAGAGTGGGTGCCGAGCACAACATTTGGCCCACTTGTCTGGGTCAATTCGGCATAGGGAGGATGAATGAGAACGGGCAACGTCTGCTAGAACTCTGCTGCCTTCATGGTCTCTGTGTCACCAACACGTTCTTCGGCACAAAGCCTCAACACCGAGTATCTTGGAGACACCCCAGATCCAAGCACTGGCACCAGCTTGACCTGATTCTTACCAGGCGTGCAAGTCTACCCAGCGTCAAGATTACGCGTAGCTACCAGAGTGCTGTCTGTGACACCGACCACTCCCTGGTCTGTAGCAGGGTCAAGATGCAACCAAAGAAGATTCATCACTCGAAAAAGGCGGGCAGACCTCGCATCGACACCACTAAGACCCGAAACCAGGACAAGGTGAAAGATTTTGCACGCGTGCTCGAGGAAGCTCTCCCTGGCCCAGCCGGGGTCACTGCCTGTAAAAGATGGGAGCACTTCAGAGACGCTGTGTTCAACGCTGCCATTTCCACCTTTGGCAAGAAGACCAGCAGGTCGGCTGACTGGTTCGAGGCTCACTCGGAAGAGATGACACCTGTCATTGAAGAGAAGAGAAACGCCTTGGCAGCCTACAAAGCCTGCCCAAGTCAGCGCAACTTACAGATCCTTCGGGCCATCCGCTGCAAAGTACAGCAGAGCGCCAGGCGATGTGCCAACAACTATTGGCTCCAGCTCTGCTCCCAGATACAGACTGCAGCGGATACAGGCAATGTAAGGGGAATGTATGACGGCATCAAGCAGGCCCTCGGCCCAATCCAGAGGAAGACCGCTCCTCTGAAATCTGCCACTGGCGAGGTGATTCAGGACCAGACACTGCAGCTGAAGCGCTGGGTCGAGCACTACTCTGAGCTATACGCCAGGGACAATGTGGTCACCGAAGACGCCCTGAGCGCCATTGAGTGTCTGCCTGTGCTAATGGAGCTCGACAGCGAACCGACCCTCGAAGAACTCAGTGATGCCCTAGACTCCCTTGCTCCTGGTAAAGCTCCTGGCAAAGATGGCATTCCTGCTGAGACCTTGAAGTGCTGCAGAGGTAGCCTGCTCATGGAGCTGCATGAAATTCTCTGCCTCTGCTGGGAAGAAGGAGAGGTGCCACAGGACATGAGGGATGCCAACATCGTCACGCTGTATAAGAATAAAGGTGACAGGGGCGACTGCAACAACTACCGTGGAATCTCCCTCCTCAGTACTGTCGGAAAGCTGTTTGCTCGAGTCGCATTGAAGAGGCTCCAAGTACTTGCAGAGAGAGTCTATCCAGAATCACAATGCGGATTCAGAGCTGACAGGTCCACAATCGACATGGTCTTTTCCCTCAGACAACTGCAGGAGAAATGCAGGGAACAGAAGCAGCCACTCTTCATAGCCTTCATAGATCTGACGAAGGCCTTCGACCTCGTCAGCAGGGATGGCCTGTTCAAGATCCTCCCCAAGATCGGATGCCCACCCAGGCTCCTCAGCATCATCAGATCTTTCCATGAGAACATGAGGGGCACCGTGGTCTTTGATGGACTAACATCAGACGCCTTTGACATCCGAAGTGGAGTAAAGCAGGGCTGCGTACTGGCTCCAACCCTATTCGGGATTTTCTTCGCAGTTATGCTGCGGCACGCCTTCGGATCTGTCACGGAAGGCATTTACCTCCGGACCAGGTCGGATGGAAAGCTCTTTAACCTCGCCAGGCTGAGAGCCAAGACGAAGGTTCGGCTGAGGTGTCTGCGCGACTTCCTTTTTGCCGACGACGCAGCAGTCACTGCCCACTCAGCCGAAGACCTCCAACGGCTCATGACCCGCTTCAGCGAGGCCTCTCAGGCTTTCGGACTCACCATCAGCCTGAAGAAAACACAAGTCATGGGACAAGGAGTGGACTCCCCACCTGACATCGGCATCTCCGATTCCAAACTGGAAGTCGTTCACGACTTCGTGTACCTGGGCTCCACAATCTCTGACTCCCTCTCTCTTGATACGGAGCTAAACAAACGCATCGGTAAGGCATCTACTACCATGTCCAGACTGACAAAGAGAGTGTGGGCCAACAATAGGCTGACTGAGTATACTAAGATTCAGGTTTACAGAGCCTGTGTCCTGAGCACTCTCCTTTATGGCAGTGAGTCTTGGACACTCCGCGCCCGTCAGGAAAGACAGCTGAATGCCTTCCACATGCGCTGCCTTCGACACATCTTGGACATCACCTGGCAGGACAAGGTGACAAACAACAACGTCTTGGGGAGAGCAAGAATCACCAGCATGTACACAATGCTGAAACAGAGACGAATGCGCTGGCTCGGGCACGTTGTGCGAATGGGCGACGGCAGGATCCCCAAGGATCTCCTGTACGGAGAGTTGATGCAGGGAAAGCGTCCAACAGGCAAGCCCCAGCTACGGTACAAAGACGTATGCAAGAGGGACCTGAAAGCCATGGACGTCGATCTTGCTATATGGGAGACACTGGCTGCAGACCGTTCAGCCTGGAGGCAGTCTGTTCAAAGAGGTCTCTCCAAGTTCGAGGAGTCACTTGCCAAGGAATCGGAGGCAAAGAGACAGAGAAGGAAAGCCAGTAGCCAGGAAGACAGACCAGAATCGGACTTCGTTTGTGCTCGGTGTGGGATGGACTGCCACTCTCGGATTGGCCTCATCAGTCACACCAGACGCTGCACCAGGATTGACAACCAGAGCGCAACTCCATAGTCTCCCGAGACTGAAGGATGCCTACTACTATATATATATATATATATATATATATATATATATATATATATATATATATATATATATATATATATATATATATATATGCGGTGTTACGTAACTTTGGTAGAATTATGGTGAGTGACGAGGTTCTTGGGAGTGACAGCCGTCGCTCTGTCGAGTAACGTAATTCTCGGGAGTGTTTATTCAGCCCGTGGGATCGATAAATCACTCACCCATATGATTAAGGAGTGTGAGATCTTCTTAGTGTTCCCATTGACGTTTGATAGCTAAAGGCTACATGTGTCAGCAGTAATTATATATATACATGTGTGATCGTAGTGTTACGGTGCCCAGTGTTATTGTGTTATTTACTGTGGTGATTGCATGGTGGTGGACCTATGTTCTAGGTGCACTGGGGTTATTTGCAACAGTAAATAAATAGAGCACTGGGGTCATTTGCAACAGTAAGTGTTGTGAAGTGTTCTAAAACTTGGAAATTAGGACACACACACACACTCGCACGAAAGGAGATTAATCCCACAGCTAAACATTTACACATGGACAGCCTGCCAACAACCAACGTCAAAAAAAACGGAACCCAGAACACTAACAGCCGCCACCTGAAGAGTATTGGACAATCAAAATCAACGAAAGCAAAACAACAATCTCAGTACCCCCCAAAAACATGTCATATACTACCCATAATGCACATAAGTATCAGTAAAATGGACCCCCAACCCTTCCCCAAGCAACCAACGTAATTCCCATTTCGAGTAACGTAACCGACCTTCCAAAAACCCCAACATTCTATCCACCGTATACCCCTCCCGCCTCCCAACCCCCACACAATAAAGATAATCCGATAGAACCAAAAGCACAGTATTGCGGACCCTCCTACAAGGAGCCTGAACATCAACCATCAATAAACGTAAAGGGGAAATACGATACATTGACCCGCAAAAACGCACAAGCGTCTTATTCAACCAATCCACCAACCTCGCCCGGCCTGGGCAAAATAAAACACATGAAACGCATTCTCCAGCCCTCACAAAGGTCACTCCCAACACTATCCTTAATCCCAACCTCAGCAGCCGCTCGTTAGTCGCAAGTGATTCGTGTAAATACCCATACAGGAATTCCTCTGCGACGGAGCTAGAAACTTCAAATGGAGCTATTGCCACACCACCACCCAATCAAAAAGAGGAAACGAGTCTTCACAGCAGGGGCGACAAAAGGACGCAATTCCTCATACACTCTCCGACACGTAAAAACAAAAACCCCTCCACATGACAAAGCCTCCGGAGAACATCAATCGCACAAGTATAAAAGGGAGGCGATAGAAACGCCATCTCTCTACACAAAGGTAACCTCAACAGAGAATTTACACGCATCGTACAATAATATAACCCCAGAGAGAACACACCCCCCCCCCTCCAAGAGCCCCTTCCTAAACGAGACAAAAAATATCGACAACGCAACTTATAGTATACATCGAACAATCCAATCCCGCCTCGCAATTTTGGCAAACAAAGCGTAGACCTACGTATCGGACAATACCTCCCACCCCACAAGTATCGAAAAACCCCTTATTAATGGCCAATGCAAACTGCCGACTCAACGGAAAGGTATGAGCCATGTACCAAACTTTGGACAGAACCTTGCAGTTAAGTAGCAGCCCCCTCTGAAACAAAGTCAACCTCCTCCCATACAAACATGAAATTGAACCCAAAACTCTTCTAGAGACTGCCTCCCATTCTCCTGCAAGGACATCGCATACGTTTTACACCACCTGAGTCCAAGAATCGATCCACAACCGGGAACCAAGAACCCCCCCACGAAGGCCGAGAAGCCCAGGCACCAAGCCCCATCATACAAGATTTCTCCCGATTTAGCACTGCCCCCGTCGCCCGATGAAACCGAGCCAGTACATCCTGCACCACAAGAACTGACTCCTCCGTGGAGACAAACACAGTTGTGTCGTCCGCATACCCTACAACGGGTACCAGCAAACCATTCGGGAGACGGCGGCACAAGAGAATGATGGACCGCAAAGCCATATACAGAGGTTCCTGAAACAGAATAAACAGGATCATAGAAAGGGGCAACCCTGCCGGACCGACCTCCCAGGAAAAAGGGGGCACTCAAACCCCGTTAATACAAACACTACTCTTGCATCCCCTATACAGCATTCTGACCCAAGACAAACTGCGGCCCAATCCAACCCTCTCCATCACCCGAAACACAAAACTCATATCCACCCTATCAAAAGCCTTGGACCAATCTAAATTGACCATGGCCGATGGAACAACATTATCCGAAAGATAATAAATCATATCCCTCATCAAATTATTGCAATAGACAATCGACCTACCTGGAACACCACAAAACTGCCCGGTGAAATACACTTCCCCAAAACCAACCGAAGCCTATTCGCCAGTATCTTGGAAAGAATTTTATAATCCTGGTTCAGGAGAGACATGGTCTCCAATTTGAGAGCAGCTGCACATCCCCAGATTTCGGCAGGAGACGAATAATACCAAAAGACTGTGACCCACTAAGAACACCATGCCTCAGGCTATACGCACCACCTCTGAGAAGTCCGACCCAATCACCCCCCATAAACACTTATAGAATTCCGCCGGCAACCCATCAGACCCAGCGCCTTCCCATTCGCTAACCCCCGAACCACCTCCCAAATCTCCCTATCCGTAAACTCTCTCAGTAATGGCACATTGTCCTCAACAGACAACACATTCTGGCAAAAACTAAGAAAATGCTCACAATCCGCCGACATACACTCCACCTTCCTATACAAACCCTCCAACTCGTCCCGAACGTAACACACCAACCCATCAGTATTAGTGAGGACCGTACCATCTACCCTGCGAATACCAGTCATAACGGTAGAGTACCTAGGAGACTTAACCTTACCCAATAAGTGGGCAGAGACTTTCTCACCCTCTACACGCTCAGATGTCAATAGACGGATATGGATACCCTGAGCCACTTCCTCCAACCCATTTATCCGTCTCTTCAGCAATACAATCTCATCATACCTATCCAAACCCTGTCCATGAGCCCATAAAGCTGACGCAATCGAGCCTGCAACAAATTCAAAAGACCATACCGTTCCGCTGCAAGACGCTTCGAGAAACGAACAAAGAAACGTTTGCACTCCACTTTACACCAGTCCCACCAATCTAGCAGAGACACAAAATCAACTTTCCGCAGCACTAGCGCTCTCCACACTCACACCAATTCCTCCACCACCAACGTATCTAAGCAAACCACATTTAGCTTTCCACCAACCCCTACCCAACCGCACCTGATCATTGACAACAACGCCCCCACCACCATACTATGGTCCGAAAACAGACCGGAACAGTGGCCCAAGAGCGGACCTGACCATAAGATTTGTGCACATACACGCGATCAAGGCGAGAGCCATAATCCCTACTAACAAAGGTATAGGCCGGGACACCACCCGCCAGGAAACAGTATCACGGAAGTGCATAGATTGCACCGTCCTAACTAAAGCAGGAGAGACAGACGCCTGAGCATGAGTGCTACAGTCCCGGACTGAGAGTACACAATTAAGTCACCACCAAAATCATCCTTCTCGTGTCATTCCGTAAAAATAAGCAAACCATCCGAGAACAACTCTTCCCTCTCAGCTCGCCTATGCGTCCCTGAGGGCGCATACACATTCAGCAAGGGAATCACGGAACCCATAAACACACATGCGCCAAAATAACATTACCACAGTCATCCATTTCGAACTCACTATCCCCATGCTCGCCCTTTTGCCAACAAAATCATCGTGCCACCCTTTGATAACACAGGAGGGTTCAGCAACACCTCGAAATAATCCAACGCACTGTTACCACCCTCGAGACTAAATAATGTTCTTCTCCGCAAGTGTACATACAAGATTTAAATAGGCCTTTATAAAACCGTCTAGGGGGTATAAGATAAAGCACTGCATAAAATGGGGAACATATATTTATGGTAAGGGGGACAACATAACAATTAAAGGTACGTAAATATAGCCAGAAATATTTATCAGCATGCAAATTAAAATAAAATCCTTATCGAGCAAGAGCAATATTAATAGCACTTAAAACTTACATGAGAGAATACAATATCATCTGACCAGGAAATAAAACTTGAATGACTAAATATACAAATCAAGGACTTAACTTAATACATGTCTCACTCGACCACAGCCACCACGCTACTGACCCACGCGTCAGTCCACAGCCAAGCGTCTACTAACAAATCAACTACTATCCACATAACATTGTGGAATTACTAATAAAAAATGGTAGTACTAAATATCAAACATTATTAATTATAAGAGTACACAATTACATTAATTTATACAATAGCATTTACAGACAAATAAATAGGAGTTTTAAATCAAGGTTAAATCATAAACCTCGCTTGACAACACTTTCCCACGCTACTCACTATTCACCTGATCACCCCCCACAGAGAACCACATGAGAATTGTAACACGAAAGCCTCATACAATAATATGCAACTCAAGCACACTAATACATTCTATAATATATATCATATAACATACAAAAACTCTATCATACAACGGATGCTATAATCTTGAGATAAGACAATACAGTAATAATATTAAGAGTAATGAGAGGATCTTAAAAGATTCGTAACAAGCACCTCCAGACGGTCCATACACTTAACATTATGCTCCTGAATAAATATAACATCCAACTTGTGATAGCGGGCCACCAACACAAGCTGACGTTGCTTCAAACGGCAATTCAGCCCATTAACGTTCAATGTCGCACATTTCATCCACACATCCATTGAGAAAAAATTAACAGAGAAGACCACATTCACACAACACTACCACTACATCCCAAGGTAGCATCGCACCCAACAGAAGAGCCCTCAACCCCATCCCTCAAAACAACTGGAGTGGGAGCCACTTCGGCAAGCTTACCCAGAGAACTTTTCTGGAGCTTTACCACCAAATCTCCCCCTACCGACTCTTCCTGGACCCCTTTCACAATATCCCACCAATCCACATTCTGTGTACCACCAGGTGGTGGATCACTCCCGCGAATTTTAGGGACTCCATTATCCATCACAGACACGCCCCCACCAGAAGGCGGAATATCCGAGTCGGACGGAACCATAGGATCACACCGCACAGCCGTCAAGGAAGGGGGGGTGCCGTCTTCCAACCTCCTCCGTGCATCTAGGATATTCTGAAGAGAACCTCCAAATTTCCGCCGCTTCATACTGTGCCGCCCAGCGCCAACAGGTAACAGACAATCTGCCTCACGTCGTCCAGAACCGCGACTGGGAGCATGTACATCCTCCATATGCACTTCCGCCACCACCTCAGTTGTTCGAGCAGCAGACCGAGCCATATCAACACCATCACTGATTACTTGCTGCGGGTTCCGATGCACACCAAACGACTCAGCATTGGAGCACCCATCCACCGATGAAATGCCCACCACTGCATCCACCCCTCATCAGAGCAGGTAGGCACCGCAGCACACTCGCCTTCGGAGTTGGTCTGCATGGGCACGCACGGGCTGGTAGGGAGATCAACATTCCCACTAGACCTTTCAGGAGACACCACAGCAGTACGGACGTCATCCTCACCAGAAGATACCACTGAAGCAGCACTCTTGGGACCCAGATTTGCGCCATCCACCACTGCATCCGTCCCATACAAGGGGCACTGCTCAAAACTGACAGATCTTCTTGCTCGTGCAAAGGAGGAAAATTATTTTCATTGAACAGATTAACCCGGTCACCCATCCTGGTGGTGCAGGCAGCAGCCACATGGCCAACATGACCACACTTGAAACATGTCCGAGTTTGTCCCCGGTAGAAGAAGCCGACCGTATAGCCAGCAATCGAAAGTGAGGAAGGCACATTCCCACGAAGGACCATTTTTGCCGTCCTGTAACCACTCATGAGTCCTTTGACGGGTCCAGACGTGTGCCTACACACACGAATAAAGTCGACACGCCCATACCTGGCAAGCGCCCGACGGAGAAGATCCTCTGACATTTCAATTGGAGCATTTTTAATCGATACGTACGTATACTCCTCACTCAAATTGGCCACCCTCACAGAGCCTCGACCGTTGCTCAGCCGCACCTCCCGATCCTCATACTGTTCAATAAACTGCCTGAACAAGCAATTCTCGGCGAACTTCACCACCACTCGGTCCTCGCTAATGATCTGCAAACCAACAAGATCTTCCACCTTTACTTTCATAAGATCAAAAAGCGTATTGCTGATGACTCCTATGTCCACTCGAGCGGTGAATGTCAGCCCTGCCGACTCCTTCCTCCGCAATGGCAACACGTAAGTCCCCATACTGAGACGAGGAAGTAGTCACCCCGCAGTGGCAAACGACCACTCGCCAGGGCAACCGAGAAGCGTCAAATGAAAACACCAGCAGAGAGACCTCAGGAACGTCCGACCTGGCTGGTGGTTCGACCACGACTCACTCGGGTAATTGACGTGTTTCAGGAAGTCAAAGTAATTAACTTCGATCCGTGTTTGATCGACTCACACGAAGGCTCCATTTGTTCCATTAACGTAACGTCGTTATTTATCTGTCCGGAAAGTACCGGCAATTGATTGACTCGTGGAAAGAGTAACGTCATTTTAGAATAACGTGAACGTGGTGATTAGTGTCCTTAATCACTTGATTTGGTCTGAGTATGGAAGGCTCGGACGGAATTCAGACCTTAATGTAAATTGTTGAGCCAGTGTGAAAGGTTGCGTATTTAATTGATTAATTATTGATCTAAAGGATTGTAATTAATTACTCTAAAGGTAATCACGAGTGATTACCGTTCTCTTAGCACGTTGGACATTGTAAAATCAGAGTTTACCATCGTTGAGTGATAGTAACCGATAATGTAAATTAACGTAACTAGTAAAGAGATTAATCAGCTGTCTGGAAGTACAGGGATTAATGGAATTTACTCACTGAATGCTCGACAGGTAGAGTGTTGTGTAATTTCCGCGTTACTAGTGATAGGTGTAAGAGTTATTAAATTAACGTAAATGTTACCTTGTTATTAACATAAATGTTACTTTGTTATTAACGTAAATCAAATTGTTATTGATTGTTGATCGTCCGTGGGACGGAGTGTTAAGGTAAAGATTAATTTGAGGAAGGGTTGCTAGAGTTGCCAGTGAACCCATTAGTCATAGACGTGTCATTGACAGGCTACTGATTTGATTGCATTGCAACCGATATTGCAGGTGTAGACTGCACAGAGGCGTAGAACAGTTAGGAGGTTACTGGAGACGTGTTTCAGAACTGTGTCATAGTTGCCAGTGTGATTATAGATCTGTGTCTCTGTCTTGTTTGATTGATTCCTCTATGTTCACGCCTTATGCTCGAGTTAGTTCATTATGCAGTCCGAGGGGCTGGTGTTTAGCTGTCATTGACAGTGTCACAGGAAGGATTTCGAGTACAGTCAATGATATTTCTTTAGTTTTTTGTTGTAGTAGT
>WNGS01130200.1:16226-28227 GCA_020271785.1 Procambarus virginalis
AGAACCTTATTAGTCTCGAGGGTGGTAACAGTGCTGTTGGATTATTTCGAGGTGTGTGCTGAACCCTCCTGTGTTATCAAAGGGTGGCACGATGATTTTGTTGGCAAAGAGGGCGAGCATGGGGATAGTGAGTTCGGAAATGGATGACTGTGGTAATGTTATTTTGGCGCATGTGTCGTTTATGGGTTCCGTGATTCCTTGCTGAATGTGTATGCGCCCTCAGGACGCATAGGCGAGCTGAGAGGGAAGAGTTGTTCTCGGATGGTTTGCTTTAGTTTTTACGGAATGACACGAGAAGGATGATTTTTGGTGGTGACTTTAATTGTGTAATCTCAGTCCGGGACTGTAGCACTCATGCTCAGGCGTCTGCCTCTCCTGCTTTAGTTAGGACGGTGCAATCTATGCACTTCCGTGATACTGTTTCCTGGCGGGTGGTGTCCCGGCCTATACCTTTGTTAGTAGGGATTATGGCTCTCGCCTTGATCGCGTGTATGTGCACAAATCTTATGATCAGGTCCGCTCTGGGCCACTGTTCCGGTCTGTTTTTCGGACCATAGTATGGTGGTGGTGGGCGTTGTTGTCAATGATCAGGTGCGGTTGGGTAGGGGTGGTGGAAACTAAATTGTGGTTTGCTTAGATACCCGTGGTGGTGGAGGAATTTGGTGTGATGTGGAGAGCGCTAGTGCTGCGGAAAGTTGACTTTGTGTCTTTGCTAGATTGGTGGGACTGGTGTAAAGTGGAGTGCAAACGTTTCTTTGTTCGTTTCTCGAAGCGTCTTGCAGCGGAACGGTATGGTCTTTTGAATGTTGCAGGCTCGATTGCGTCAGCTTTATGGGCTCATGGACCAGGGTTTGGATAGGTATGATGAGATTGTATTGCTGAAGAGACGGATAAATGGGTTGCGGGAGGAAGTGGCTCAGGGTATCCATATCCGTCTATTGACATCTGAGCGTGTAGAGGGTGAGAAAGTATCTGCCCACTTATTGGGTAAGGTTAAGTCTCCTAGGTACTCTTCCGTTATGACTGGTATTCGCAGGGTAGATGGTACGGTCCTCACTAATACTGATGGGTTGGTGTGTTACGTTCGGGACGAATTGGAGGGTTTGTATAGGAAGGTGGAGTGTATGTCGGCGGATTGTGAGCATTTTCTTAGTTTTTGCCAGAATGTGTTGTCTGTTGAGGACAATGTGCCATTACTGAGAGAGTTTACGGATAGGGAGATTTGGGAGGTGGTTCGGGGATTAGCGAATGGGAAGGCGCCTGGGTCTGATGGGTTGCCGGCGGAATTCTATAAGTGTTATGGGGGGTGATTGGGTCGGACTTCTCAGAGGTGGTGCGGTATAGCCTGAGGCATGGTGTTCTTAGTGGGTCACAGTCTTTGGTGGTATTAGTCTCCTGCCGAAATCTGGGGATGTGCAGCTGCTCTCAAATTGGAGACCGTTGTGCTCCTGAACCAGGATTATAAAATTCTTTCCAAGATACTGGCGAATAGGCTTCGGTTGGTTTTGGGGAAGTGTATTTCACCGGGGCAGTTTTGTGGTGTTCCAGGTAGGTCGATTGTTAATTGCAATAATTTGATGAGGGATATGATTTATTATCTTTCGGATAATGTTGTTCCATCGGCCATGGTCAATTTAGATTGGTCCAAGGCTTTTGATAGGGTGGATATGAGTTTTGTGTTTCGGGTGATGGAGAGGGTTGGGATTGGGCCGCAGTTGTCTCTTGGGTCAGAATGCTGTATAGGGGATGCAAGAGTAGTGTTTGTATTAACGGGGTATTGAGTGCCCCTTTTTCCTTGGGAGGTCGGTCCGGCAGGGTTGCCCCCTTTCTATGATCCTCTTTATTCTGTTTCAGGAACCTCTGTATATGGCTTTGCGGTCCCATTATTCTCTTGTGCCGCCGCGTCTCCCGAATGGTTTGCTGGTACCTGTTGTAGGGTATGCGGACGACAACTGTGTTTGTCTCCACGGAGGAGTCAATTCTTGTGGTGCAGGATGTACTGGCTCGGTTTCATCGGGCGACGGGGGCAGTGCTAAATCGGGAGAAATCTTGTATGATGGGGCTTGGTGCCTGGGCCTTCGGCCTTCGTGGGGGGTTCTTGGTTCCCGGTTGTGGACTCGATTCAGAATCCGGTGGGTAAAACGTATGCGATGTCCTTGCAGGAGACTGGGAGGCAGTCTCTAGAAGAGTTTTGGGTTCAATTTCATGTTTGTATGGGAGGAGGTTGACTTTGTTTCAGAGGGGGCTGCTACTTAACTGCAAGGTTCTGTCCAAAGTTTGGTACATGGCTCATACCTTTCCGTTGAGTCGGCAGTTTGCATTGGCCATTAATAAGGGGGTTTTTCGATACTTGTGGGGTGGGAGGTATTGTCCGATACGTAGGTCTACGCTTTGTTTGCCAAAATTGCGAGGCGGGATTGGATTGTTCGATGTATACTATAAGGCTTGTCGATATTTTTGTCTCGTTTAGGAAGGGGCTCTTGGAGGGGGACGGTGTGTTCTCTCTGGGTTTATTATTGTACGATGCGTGTAATTCTCTGTTGAGGTTACCTTTGTGTAGAGAGATGGCGTTTCTATCGCCTCCCTTTTATACTTGTGCGATTGATGTTCTCCGGAGGCTTTGTCATGTGGAGGGGGTTTGTTTTTTACGTGTCGGAGAGAGTGTATGAGGAATTGCGTCCTTTTGTCGCCCCTGCTGTGGAAGACTCGTTTCCTCTTTTTGATTGGGTGGTGGTGTGGCAATCGCTCCATTTGAAGTTTCTAGCTCCGTCGCAGAGGAATTCCTGTACCGGTATTTACACGAATCGCTTGCGACTAACGAGCGGCTGCTGAGGTTGGGGATTAAGGATAGTGTTGGGAGTGACCTTTGTGGAGGGCTGGAGAATGCGTTTCATGTGTTTTATTTTTGCCCAGGCCGGGCGAGGTTGGTGGATTGGTTGAATAGGACGCTTGTGCGTTTTTGCGGGTCAATGTATCGTATTTCCCCTTTACGTTTATTGATGTTTGATGTTCAGGCTCCTTGTAGGAGGGCCGCAATACTGTGCTTTGGTTCTATCGGATTATCTTTATTGTGTGGGGTTGGGAGGCGGGAGGGGTATACGGTGATAGAATGTTGGGGTTTTTGGAAGGTCGGTTACGTTACTCGAAATGGGAATTACGTTGGTTGCTTGGGGAAGGGTTGGGGGTCCATTTTACTGATACTTATGTGCATTATGGGTAGTATATGACATGTTTTTGGGGGGGTACTGAGATTGTTGTTTTGCTTTCGTTGGTTTTGATTGTCCTATACTCTTCAGGTGGCGGCTGTTAGTGTTCTGGGTTCCGTTTTGTTTTGACGTTGGTTGTTGGCAGGCTGTCCATGTGTAAATGTTTAGCTGTGGGATTAATCTCCTTTCGTGCGAGTGTGTGTGTGTGTGCTGCGGTTTGTGAGCGACATGACCTGTTGTCCCTGTGTCTTCCTTTCTTCTTGTGATGGGTTTGTGGGACGGCACTGTGTGTGTCACTGCATAGCACTGTGATGGTATTGTGGCTGGGGTGCCATACAGATGTTTGTGGTGCTATGATTTGAGACAGTTTGGGTGTGTATGAGTTTTGTTTGAGGTATGGTTTCCAGGATTCCTTACATGACCTATCCCTGTGATGTGCTTCCCTGTTTTCCCAGTTTCTGGGTGGTACAGGTACTAATGTGTTATATGTATTTTAAGGGGTGCTGTGACCCCCCCCCCCTGATATATTGTTTCCGGTTGAGGGGACTTTGTTATATAGTTAACTAGTTTTATCAACTGGTTTTATTCATGTTTTCTCTGGGATCGGAATGGGTGTTTCATTTTGGATTCTTAGGTCCTATTTATTATGCCCTGCCATGGTACATATGTGGCTTTGACAAATCATGTGTTTCTGTTTTCTTGCGCGGGTACCTTCTCATTTGTGTTTTTTTCTGTTACCTTTATACTATTCGTGTCCTAGGTTTGGGTGGTGTGAGTTAGCTCTGTATTTGCTAGGGTTTGAATGTATATTTATTTAATGACTTTATATGGAAAAGGAAAACAAAACTATATGTTATGTATATATATATGTATGTGTATATATATGTTTGTGTTGGCTGTTGCGTGTTGTACCTGCACTGTGTGCTTTAAAACTGAGTAATTTGCTTTGTATTCTTTTACGCTGTTTTACTTTGAAATTTTATTACTGTCATTTTTGTATATTTGCTTTTCTTTTATGCATTTTTTGTCATGGGTCTTTGTTTTTGTATTATGTGTCCGGCCTTTTGGTCTGTATGCCTTAGGTGTGTTGTTTAGTGGGGCGTTTTGGGAATGTTTTCATTGGGTAAAATGCTACTAATGTTTCAAGTGTTTTTAAATGGGTTTTGTACATGGTTAAGTGGATATATGCTTTCCCCTTGTGTTGTGTTCATTTATGTTCCCCATCATACGCCTTTATTCGTCAGTACTGTAATTTTCTTCTGTGCTGAGGGTTGGGTAGTTTATTCACCTGTTTTGTGTTGATTGTTTCCATTTTCTTATGAGCCATGTGTGTGCTATCCAACTCACTGTGTAATAGTGCTTTGGTTACTGTTTTATATTGTATTTATGTGTTTTATAAATAAAAGAAAAAAAAATTAAATACGCAACCTTTCACACTGGCTCAACAATTTACATTACGGTCTGAATTCCGTCCGAGTCTTCCATACTCAGACCAATTCAAGTGATTAAGGACACTAATTACCACGTTCACGTTATTCTAAAATGACGTTACTCTTTCCACGAGTCAATCAATTGCCGGTACTTCCGGACAGATAAATAACGACGTTACGTTAATGGAACAATGGAGCCTTCGTGTGAGTCGATCAAACACGGATCGAAGTTAATTACTTTGACTTTCTGAAACACGTCAATTACCCGGCCCACTGACCGTTAATTACGACAGACAATACTCTAATTTCTTGTCTGGCTGATGGCTAGGCTACCCTGAGACTACCGTAGCTGCTTGCAGGAAAGTAATTTAACCCAACGTATTCTACGTTACTCAAATTGTCAAAGAACAAATTCTCTTAAAGCAATGGGCGTTCCCTTGGTTACGTTATATTAATTGCCTCGCAATCACCTCACTGAATACTGGACATCGATGTCCTACCAGATAGACAGGAGAATATAAAACCCAAGTACTCGTCTACAGCCGAGTTCACCCACGACAATGATAATCACACTAACAAATTACAGTGATTTATGTTACAATCCGGTTGCAATGACAATACTGTAGAACACTAGTAAATAACCCTCAGAGCATGAACCCACAAGAACACGGCCCCACAATGATTTACTGAACTGCAATCACATACGGTGATTGCTCAACACTAACAACAATGACCATCAATGACAACCCCTTTGCAATAACACACACGCAAGAGCTCTAATTTTCAAGTTTTAGAACACTTCACAACACTTACTGTTGCAAATGACCCAGTGCTCTAATTATTTACTGTTGCAAATAACCCCAGTGCACCTAGAACATAGGTCCACACATTGCAATCACCACAGTAAATAACACAATAACACTGGGCACCGTAACACTACGATCACACATGTATATATATAATTACTGCTGACACATGTAGCCTTTAGCTATCAAACGTCAATGGGGACACTAAGAAGATCTCACACTCCTTAAATCATATGGGTGAGTGATTTATCGATCCCAAGGGCTGATAAACACTCCCGAGAATTACGTTACTCGATAGAGCGACGGCTGTCACTCCCGAGAACCTCGTCACTCACCATAATTCTACCAAAGTTACGGTAACACCGCAGCCACAATATATATATATATATATATATATATATATATATATATATATATATATATATATATATATATATATATATATATTAGTATATTTTGGTAGCAGTCTTTCCTGTAGACATATGTTATTAAATATGACCGAAAAAGTAAGATTAATAATTCTAACACGAATTTTCTCAATTTTCCTTATGTTTGTTTTTACTGATGACGGTAAATGAAAAATCAATTCTCCAAAATTCATTCTTTATTTCTTAGTCTGACGCGACACTTGAGCGCGTTTCGTAAAACTTATTACATTTTCAAAGACTTTAGTTACACACACTGAACAGAGTTTAAACAGCTTTTCTTTTTTATACCTGCAGGTATAAAAAAGAAAAGCTGTTTAAACTCTGTTCAGTGTGTGTAACTAAAGTCTTTGAAAATGTAATAAGTTTTACGAAACGCGCTCAAGTGTCGCGTCAGACTAAGAAATAAAGAATGAATTTTGGAGAATTGATTTTTCATTTACCGTCATCAGTAAAAACAAACATAAGGAAAATTGAGAAAATTCGTGTTAGAATTATTAATCTTACTTTTTCGGTCATATTTAATAACATATATATATATATATATATTATATATATATATATATATATATATATATATATATATATATATATATATATATATATATATGTAGTAGTAGTAGGCATCCTTCAGTCTCGGGAGACTATGGAGTTGCGCTCTGGTTGTCAATCCTGGTGCAGCGTCTGGTGTGACTGATGAGGCCAATCCGAGAGTGGCAGTCCATCCCACACCGAGCACAAACGAAGTCCGATTCTGGTCTGTCTTCCTGGCTACTGGCTTTCCTTCTCTGTCTCTTTGCCTCCGATTCCTTGGCAAGTGACTCCTCGAACTTGGAGAGACCTCTTTGAACAGACTGCCTCCAGGCTGAACGGTCTGCAGCCAGTGTCTCCCATATAGCAAGATCGACGTCCATGGCTTTCAGGTCCCTCTTGCATACGTCTTTGTACCGTAGCTGGGGCTTGCCTGTTGGACGCTTTCCCTGCATCAACTCTCCGTACAGGAGATCCTTGGGGATCCTGCCGTCGCCCATTCGCACAACGTGCCCGAGCCAGCGCATTCGTCTCTGTTTCAGCATTGTGTACATGCTGGTGATTCTTGCTCTCCCCAAGACGTTGTTGTTTGTCACCTTGTCCTGCCAGGTGATGTCCAAGATGTGTCGAAGGCAGCGCATGTGGAAGGCATTCAGCTGTCTTTCCTGACGGGCGCGGAGTGTCCAAGACTCACTGCCATAAAGGAGAGTGCTCAGGACACAGGCTCTGTAAACCTGAATCTTAGTATACTCAGTCAGCCTATTGTTGGCCCACACTCTCTTTGTCAGTCTGGACATGGTAGTAGATGCCTTACCGATGCGTTTGTTTAGCTCCGTATCAAGAGAGAGGGAGTCAGAGATTGTGGAGCCCAGGTACACGAAGTCGTGAACGACTTCCAGTTTGGAATCGGAGATGCCGATGTCAGGTGGGGAGTCCACTCCTTGTCCCATGACTTGTGTTTTCTTCAGGCTGATGGTGAGTCCGAAAGCCTGAGAGGCCTCGCTGAAGCGGGTCATGAGCCGTTGGAGGTCTTCGGCTGAGTGGGCAGTGACTGCTGCGTCGTCGGCAAAAAGGAAGTCGCGCAGACACCTCAGCCGAACCTTCGTCTTGGCTCTCAGCCTGGCGAGGTTAAAGAGTTTTCCATCCGACCTGGTCCGGAGGTAAATGCCTTCCGTGACAGATCCGAAGGCGTGCCGCAGCATAACTGCGAAGAAAATCCCGAATAGGGTTGGAGCCAGTACGCAGCCCTGCTTTACTCCACTTCGGATGTCAAAGGCGTCTGATGTTAGTCCATCAAAGACCACGGTGCCCCTCATGTTCTCATGGAAAGATCTGATGATGCTGAGGAGCCTGGGTGGGCATCCGATCTTGGGGAGGATCTTGAACAGGCCATCCCTGCTGACGAGGTCGAAGGCCTTCGTCAGATCTATGAAGGCTATGAAGAGTGGCTGCTTCTGTTCCCTGCATTTCTCCTGCAGTTGTCTGAGGGAAAAGACCATGTCGATTGTGGACCTGTCAGCTCTGAATCCGCATTGTGATTCTGGATAGACTCTCTCTGCAAGTACTTGGAGCCTCTTCAATGCGACTCGAGCAAACAGCTTTCCGACAGTACTGAGGAGGGAGATTCCACGGTAGTTGTTGCAGTCGCCCCTGTCACCTTTATTCTTATACAGCGTGACGATGTTGGCATCCCTCATGTCCTGTGGCACCTCTCCTTCTTCCCAGCAGAGGCAGAGAATTTCATGCAGCTCCATGAGCAGGCTACCTCTGCAGCACTTCAAGGTCTCAGCAGGAATGCCATCTTTGCCAGGAGCTTTACCAGAAGCAAGGGAGTCTAGGGCATCACTGAGTTCTTCGAGGGTCGGTTCGCTGTCGAGCTCCATTAGCACAGGCAGACACTCAATGGCGCTCAGGGCGTCTTCGGTGACCACATTGTCCCTGGCGTATAGCTCAGAGTAGTGCTCGACCCAGCGCTTCAGCTGCAGTGTCTGGTCCTGAATCACCTCGCCAGTGGCAGATTTCAGAGGAGCGGTCTTCCTCTGGATTGGGCCGAGGGCCTGCTTGATGCCGTCATACATTCCCCTTACATTGCCTGTATCCGCTGCAGTCTGTATCTGGGAGCAGAGCTGGAGCCAATAGTTGTTGGCACATCGCCTGGCGCTCTGCTGTACTTTGCAGCGGATGGCCCGAAGGATCTGTAAGTTGCGCTGACTTGGGCAGGCTTTGTAGGCTGCCAAGGCGTTTCTCTTCTCTTCAATGACAGGTGTCATCTCTTCCGAGTGAGCCTCGAACCAGTCAGCCGACCTGCTGGTCTTCTTGCCAAAGGTGGAAATGGCAGCGTTGAACACAGCGTCTCTGAAGTGCTCCCATCTTTTACAGGCAGTGACCCCGGCTGGGCCAGGGAGAGCTTCCTCGAGCACGCGTGCAAAATCTTTCACCTTGTCCTGGTTTCGGGTCTTAGTGGTGTCGATGCGAGGTCTGCCCGCCTTTTTCGAGTGATGAATCTTCTTTGGTTGCATCTTGACCCTGCTACAGACCAGGGAGTGGTCGGTGTCACAGACAGCACTCTGGTAGCTACGCGTAATCTTGACGCTGGGTAGACTTGCACGCCTGGTAAGAATCAGGTCAAGCTGGTGCCAGTGCTTGGATCTGGGGTGTCTCCAAGATACTCGGTGTTGAGGCTTTGTGCCGAAGAACGTGTTGGTGACACAGAGACCATGAAGGCAGCAGAGTTCTAGCAGACGTTGCCCGTTCTCATTCATCCTCCCTATGCCGAATTGACCCAGACAAGTGGGCCAAATGTTGTGCTCGGCACCCACTCTGGCGTTGAAGTCGCCGAGGATGAACAGTGGCTCCTTTACAGGGATTCTCGCTATGACTCTGTTGAGGTCATCGTAGAATTTTTCCTTTGCCTCTGCTGGAGAAGTCAGGGTTGGTGCATATGCACTAATTACATTGACTGGTCCTGTTTGGGAGTGCAGTTGCAGAGACAGAATTCGTTCGGTTTCCCCCATCGGTGGCATAATGTATCCCAACAGTGCATTCCTGACGGCAAATCCCACACCATGTTCTCTGGTCTCATCAGGTGGTTTTCCTTGCCAGAAGAAAGAGAAGGTCCTCTCTCTCACAGATCCTGATCCAGGGAGCCTGGTCTCTTGGAGAGCAACAATATCCATCTGCAGTTTGCTCAGCTCCCTATCGATGATTGCTGTTTTTCGGGCGTCATTGATTTCTTGCAGGTCGTCAGAGAAACCTGGTGTCAGTGTCCTGACGTTCCATGTGCCCAGCTTTAGGGCAGTTGATATTTTTTTTTGGGTATGGTATTGCTTGGTGCAAAGTTGTCGGGCCGCTTGTCGGTTTTCACCCTAAACCCCACGCACCCAGTGAGGTTAACGGACCGTGGCGAGGCAACACCTTATTGGCTGGGGTTTGCCCAGCTTGAGGCGGGCGGTAGCTGCCCAGTGGGGCGCGATGACCCCTCCCACCGTCAGAAGCAACCCCTGGCGTCACACTCTTCGCCAATCGAGCAGAAGACTTAAAACCGGTAGACTGTCGCTTCCCGTGTTGGTTCGACGCTGTGAGGCGAAGCTGGAGTGTCCTCTCCAGGGCGCAAAGCCTGGGTAGGTAGATATGGAGGAGAAGCTGTTACCCATGCAGCAGATCCCCCCTCTCCACGTTGCTGAAATTATCCAATAGAAAGGCAAATGCCAATACACATGGTTCCAGCAACGTCGCAGGAGCTGCCAGAACGAGGTCGACGTCAACAACGAACTGCCTTAGGGGCTCCAACTCCGGATTTTTCCTCGAGGTTGACTCCTGAAGCCTTTCCCATAAAAGGGTATGGCCGCAAGGCAGCGGAGGTTTAAAATCAGGGTTTTCCTTCCCTAGATGGGCTGCCTTCCCAGGCTATCGAGTCCCATCTACCCGGAGCAGCTGGTTTTAAGGCGCCAGAGGCACGCCCTCGCCCCTTCTCCTGTCGGTAAAAGCAGTTCCGCCGGACTTAAAGACTAAGCCACCCGTGCAGGCCAGGAGTTGGACTTGGTTGTCAGAGGCTATTTGAGACGCATGCCATATAGGAGCATTTTATAGGTCATGGGAGCTCGTCCCCCATTACCACCCCCTGGCTATGACAACCCCTTGGAACCATTTATGTTCCATTCTGTGTTCAGAATGTACCATATATATATATATATATATATATATATATATATATATATATATATATATATATATTGTGACGATAATCTCTTCCCAGAGATTGAGCATGCTATTTCCTACTTCATCACGTTCTCAACAATATGCAAGATACGTTTTATAGTGGCTTAACGTATATATCAAGACAGCCACACGCACCTGCAACTCCCTCCTCCCCCCCTCTCCAGCACCTGCTGCACACCTGGTCGACCTGCCAACTGCTGCTCCCAGCCAAAGTAGCGACTTGCGGCCGTCCTGCGTTCTCATTGGCCGCCAACCAACACACCACTCCCGCTCCACGCCAATCACAATCATCGCCAGTCATTGTTGGAGTCCCTTGCAGCTCTGCCAGCCAGAATATATCTCGTGCTCCTGCTGTGAACACCTAATTTGACCCACCTCGTGTGATCAAATAAGAGGTTTATAGCAAGCGCATATATTCCCAGCACCATTTATCTTTGTTAACGTAACCAGTTCCCCCCTTTTCATTTCGTTATATATAATTTTATGTGTTTTTCTTTTACATTATTTTAAATGCAAGGAATTGTCTTTATTTTATTTGTTTTCTAGATTAAGTAAAGTACTTTTTTAAATTTTGTGTTTTCGTGTATCTTACCTTACCACAGATTATTAGACAAGCAGTCACTCTTTTTCCTTTTTTTTATAACTTAAATGTATGTGGCCCAGCATTGACATCTGCTATTTGGAAGACTGCCGACCACCATTTCCAACACGTTACGTCACATATAATTGGGGGCCTGTCCACGGAGCTTCACTCAGGTATTGGTAATTGTGGTAAGCGTACTTGGCTTTCATTTCCCTTGCTTCATTATTACATTAATCATTTTTTTTTTTATAGGTGCTGTGTATATTGTGCATTACGGGAGTAGCATATGGTGAGAGTGAGACAACTTTGGATTACGTGGTGACTGTAGGCCGCAGTCATACTCTTAATTGGTCGTCTCCCCCTTCCGTGTTATTATCCGTGTTTAACATCTTTTTCCCCCAGATATTTCCACATTTTGACAGATTATCACATAGGTACCCTGGTACTGTGGTCTGTCTCCGGTTCAATAGCACCTAATCCTATCTATCCGCTTGGGACCTCGCCGATAGTTCTCGTCACCAGTTGACACTCGCACCCCTACTCGTCGGTCAGACTGATGGTATTTACCCAAGGTAGGGAATTGACGTTCTTTCTTTTGAGCACAAAGTTCGCTAATTCTGTAAATACGTATTCAATTTCATGTTACCTTTGCTTTATGGTCTATAGTGACTTGGCAAGGTATGGCTACATTTTTGGACTACCTCATTTATTTTGAAGCCATTTAGTGTTTCACTTGTCTTTAACCCTTACTCTGCTCAGGGGTCCTGGGGACATTTACACCCCTGTGCGCAAGAAAAAAAAA